>BJCM01266670.1:0-47882 GCA_018326385.1 Flaveria bidentis | reverse complement strand
TAAAACCTTAATCTTATGATTTATAAGCTGAAAATTAAGGTTAATAACATAACATCAACAAACCCAAGAACATAGGATCATATATATGTGTATGAACTAGCTATCAAGAGAAAATAACAACCAAAAAAGATAAACAAACCACCTTTGTAAACCTGCTGAAAAACGAGATTTGGATGAAGAAGATGAGGTTCTTGAATGGCCAAAACACCAAGGAGAGATGTCCTCAAGCTTGTATACCCGCAAGCCTCAAGCAAACACCTTGTTGCTAGGATTTCTCCTCCAAAAACGAACCAAAGAGGACTGAAAATCCGATTTTCAGCTATGAACTCTTCAAGAAAACTAGGGAGAAAAGTTTGGTTCTTCCATGTATAAGAGAGAAGAGAGGATGTGTGTGTTTTCAAGAAGTCAAGTGAAGTAAAACAAAAGGCCAATGACCCCTCTTAGGGGCGGCCGAAACTGAAAACCATTTGGGGTTTTCCCCCCAAAAAGTCTTTTACAAATTGTTTAACTAGAAGTTATCTAATTAACCTTTTAATTATATAACTTATACACACACTATTATTATTATTTGATGTTATTTAACCAACTTAAATAACATTACAAATAATGTCCATAAATAAAATATTCTTATAAGTTGTTTCCTCTCATATGCAATTTATTTAGAAAACTCATTTTCTAAATTGGTGTATTTATTTAATTACATGATCATATCATCAATTAAATATTTATATTAGTGTTTGCTAAGCTTTTTATTGGGTATGACCCGAATTGGATCATTACGTACTAACCACATCAATATTTTATTTGTCTTGGGCATAAAGAATCCAACGCATATTTCAAAGAGTTAAAGTTTATACATACTCACGACATAGTGACTAGACTTAATCACCACACAAAATCCCTATCGTGTAAACTCTCTTCAAATTTTCAAGGTTATGAAATGTCATTATATTACCCATATTGTATATATGCAAGATCTTGTCCCTTGATGATTCCATCCATCAAAATGTGATTATTCCTAGATGAGCTACTCAATCACTCCTTAACATTCGCAGGCTCGCTAACGAGCAATCAAACACTACACTTGTGTTTCACACGTCATACCCTTGCTCATAACACATAATAACTTGTATTTAAAAGAATTTAGGACTTACCTCTTAAAATCTGCCTTCAAATGTTATCTCCAAGCCAAACTGACAATCAATGTCACAAACACGAGCTTAGATCATCCAACTAACCTTCCCAATGTGTTGGTATTGTAAAGAGAGAGAGCGAGTCAAACTAGGTAGAGAGAGAATAGACCAAGACGAGAGTCGGTAAATATGAAAAGTTCGGGGTTTGGGGCTTAAATATGCGATGTGCCAAATCAGCCTTCATTGTAGACCGCTATGCCAACCTTGGTGGTCCGCTACCGACCTAAAATGGAATATTCGCATCTTTGAAATGGAGTATTTGTATCTGGAAAAGGATTACTCTCGTGGGCTGTTAAGCCCGACCATAGTGGTCAATGACCATTATGCTGGACCATCACCTTAAACCCTTGGCGCTCCGCTATGAAATCCAAATTTATTGTTTTGATACCCATTCCATGCGAGACCCTTATGACCTACATTGGTAGTCCATTATGGTCATAAAATTCCATTTCCTTAGGTAATTTCATTATAAATTTATCAATTCATGTTCTTGACCTATTTATTCAAATGATAAGTTGTCCATTGGGCCAAAAGGTCACAGCAGTAGCCTCTTCTATAGGTCAGTCACACCAAGAAGTTACTGACTCCAAAACCTACAAACCAGGAACAAAACCCAACACTTTGATAGAAATGTAGTTGTACATCGAGTTCTGAAATTTTAGTTATTGGTATCAAGGGAGTATGATCAACAATCGATGCAACATGATTCGACTTAAGCATGTAAAACATAAAAGACCGGATGATGTATTGCCTAAGGTGGCAAGTCTCGCTCATAACCAACTAGACTGACTACCCTTTCAACATGGTAAGGAGAAACATATATAGGGAGACAACTTCTTATGATGGCGCTTTGCCAAATTGTTTTGATGATAAGGCTAAATCTTGAGAAGGAAAGGATTGTCAAGCTGCAAAGTAACGTAAACTGCACTTCATATTGGCCTGACTATGCATGTGATCTTAAGCCTTCTCTAAGTTAGAATGTAAAAGTTATAGCATATCATCTCTATCAACAAGTTGTTGTTACAACTCTGCAATCTTGGTTTCACCTGTAACATAAGGAAACAAGAAGGGAGGACCCCTTCCATAAACTGTAGAAAAAGGAGTGGTGCTTGTTGAGGTGTGGTAGCTAGTATTATATTAGAATTCAACCCAAGAAAATTAGGAACTCAACATGTGGGGTTGTTCAATTGCAAAACACCATAGATAATCCTTAAGGAAGTGATTCACAACTTTTGTTTGGACATCCAATTAGTGGTGGTAACTTGTACTAAGATGTAATTTAGTTTGACCAAAAAAAGAGAGATCTTGCCAAAAATGAGTAAGAAAAAACACATCTCGGCTGGAGATAATCGATCGAGGAAACCTATGTAGGTGGACCACTTCCTTAGAAATAATTCTAGCCATAACCTTAGCTATAAAATGGTGAGATGGGCAACAAAAGTAAGAACACTTGCTAAGTGATCCATTACCACCACAATAGTATTAGAGCATCTTGATAGGGTAACCCAACAATAAAATCCATAAAGACATCCTCATAATTCAGTTAGGAATGGGTAAAGGTTAGAGTAAGCCTATTAATATAGAGTTTGGTATTTATGTAGCTGGCAAACAACACACTATTGAACAAAATTTTGGTACTTCTTGTTTCTTTCTCGGCCAAAAGTATCGAGCTGACAACTGTTTGAAAGTTTTTCAGAAATCCCTGTGCCTACCAATCAAAGTATCTTGTGCCTCTTATAGGAATTCTTCTTTGATGTTAGGAATATCAAGAAAAACTAGACACTCTCTATAATATAAAGATTAGCACACCAATATAAAATCCATGCCAAAGCTGGATCATCCTGTAACTTGTTAGATATCTGGCGTGTGACTAGATCAGTTTGCAACCCTATCTTGATATCATCAAATTTGACACAATGAAGAACCGCTAAAGCTACTAACTAGCCTGAATGTGGTCCACGAGACAAAGTATCGCTCCCTTATTTTCTTTCCCAACTCTATAAACAATCTAGAAGTCATATAGCATATGTTTTTACAACAAATGTTATTGCTTAGTGGTTGTAATGCCCCACTCTAGTAAGAACTTTGGAGTCTAATGATCAATATAGGAAATGTCTCCCGTGAAGGTAGTGACTCTATTTCTAAACCACAAATACCAAGGAAAAAAGCTCTTGATCATTAGTAGATTTGAACCTATTTAAAGGCCAAAAATAACCTTACTAAAGTATGCTATGGGATGGTCATCTTATGATAAGATCAAGTAAGCACAATACAAGAGTTTAAAGCAATGCATGTTTCAAGTCATTGAATGACTTTAAGGCTGAGTCAGAACATAAAA
Organism: Flaveria bidentis; assembly: GCA_018326385.1. Classification (NCBI taxonomy): domain Eukaryota; kingdom Viridiplantae; phylum Streptophyta; class Magnoliopsida; order Asterales; family Asteraceae; genus Flaveria; species Flaveria bidentis. The sequence continues at coordinate 44,351 of BJCM01266670.1, read as the reverse complement.
AACCATCTTTCTTAGCCAATGTAGTTAAGTGTCTTGCAATAAATCCATAACCCTGAATGAAATGATAATAATACCCCATGAGCCTAAGAAATCCCTATAATTCTCTTACGTTCAAACTGATTGGCCATGGTTGCACTATGAAAATTTTCTCTTCTCCAAACTTTATCACACTCTAAAATGACCACATTCTGTAAGAATACCACTTATGATTTTCAAAAATATCATTTAACAATTTGGTAAAAAATTGATTATCATAAAGTAGTTTAAGGGCTTGCTTTAGGTGTTCTTTGTGACGTTCCATGGTATCTCTATAAACTAAATTGTCATCAAAAGACACAATAGTTAAACGTTGTGAGTATAGTCTAAATAAAACATTTCATAATAGCCTTAAAAAGTAGAAGGTTTTTTGGTTTGCTCAAAGGACAACCTTGAAATTGTTATTTCCTAAGTGTGCTCAAAATATTTGTTTCTCATTATCATCGGAAGCCACTCGGATTTGATAATACTCAAATAGCAAATAAAGTTTAGAAAGCATCGTGGCTCCATAAAATTTTCAATTGGTTCATTGATGGTGGGAATGGGGTATTTTTGGAAATAGTTATCTTATTAAGAGCCCAATATTTGACACACATCCTCCACATGTGATCCTTTTTTTAAACTACTAGAAATAAGCTAGAGAAAGGGCTAGTAATAGATTAAATAAATTTGAATGCCAACAATGTGGTTTAGTGTTTGGTGGTGTTGAGTTTGGAAGTAATGGATTTGAGTGGGTTGAAATTCTGTTAGGTAGTGGGTGTTGTGTCTTATGAAAAATTAGTCTAAATTTGTAACAAGCAGGAAACCACACTGGATAATGCTACTTAGGGAGAATATCCCCATTAAGGGTTTAAAAAACGCCCGATAGGGAAGGTATCCGACTCCTTATAAAGAGATTACATGATCGTTTAAGGGATGGTCAATACAATAAATCTCATAACGAGGAGAGTGTTAGAACACTTAACAAATCAAATAGGGAACCGGTACTAATGTTATGATACTATGAACACAAAAAAACAAGAAACAAAAGATTAAGAATAAACAACAAGGTAATGTATTTCAAGATTGTAGTATATTGATCTCAAGTTCTTTTTACAAGTGTTACAAAGCATACCTTAATATACAAGGACTTGAGATACTTTATACTACATCCTACAACCAGCCATACTTTGAAGGCTAGCTGGAAACACTAATCTAAACAATAACAAGATCATTGTAAAGTCAAAAGACAAATTTGTATATTGACTAGTGACTATGACATGCCATAGCTCACGTCCTAATATATTACAAAAAGGATAAAAGTACATAAATTAGAAAGTTACAGACTGAAGACCATAATGTACAGTTACAAAAAGCATGGAGCTTTCACCAACTTGTATGAGTTGGTGAGTCTTTAGATTTGGTGAGTCTTCAGAGTTGCAACAAAAAGTTGGTAAGCTTTATGTAAAAGTACATCAGAAAAAGCATGTTCTTTAAAGTCTTTGGAAGGAATCTATCTTCACTTCATTAGCTTCAGAAGACTTTGTCTATGAAGCTTCAAAAGACTTTACTTTTGGCTTTAGAAGATATTGGTCTTGGCTTGGGAAGATTTCATACTTAGAATAATTTTATTGTGCAAAGTATGAAACTTTCAAAGCAACTTCTACTAAGTACCAAGTGCATGCATGCACGAAGCACTTGTGTTGTTTTGGGTGCATCAGCCTTTCTATAAGCCTTACAAACTCCCCCAAGGCTGATGTTACCAAAACAAAGAATGTCTTTAGATATTAACAATTGTCATCATGATCATGACTTCAAAATACCTTCTCATGTCAAAGAGATCATGCAGAGGTAATTTAAGCATGTCTTGCAAGAGGTAGACATCTTGACCACCTTGATCTCTAGTGACATAACATTTGTGTGGATTAGCAGCAAAAGTTCAAGACAAGATGGGTCTTCCTGATGCAAGAGACTCTACTTGAGTTAGAATGGGTTGAGTAGCATCTTCTTGCATATCCTCAGGATGCTTGAACTCATCCCGAGGTATGGAAATGGATGCCTTTGGTTTGTTCTTTAATATAGATTAACAGGCCATCATTTTCTTCCTCTTTTGATTCTTTAACTTAGTAAACTAGCCTTTACTACCAGTTTGTTCTATTTTGTATTTCTCAGTTGGGTCCTCCTCCCTCATAGGTTTAGAAAAAGAGGGAGTTGGACCTTGATGTGGATCAAAAGATGAAGCTTATGATGGTCCAACATAAGGTCCAGCTTGTGTTGTCTCAAATGGCTTAACCTTAACCTATGCTTTAGGAGGAGCTTGACTTGGTGGGGAGTGTAATTCAACAAGCTCTCCTCTCTTAATAATCTGCTTGATCAATCTAATATGCTCATCCATAGTGAATAGAGACATTGGATGAGGCCTCCTTTTTTAGAATCCATATGGCTTCAAGAAGCTCATCATCCTTTGCCTATTAGCAGACTTGTTAGGGACCGTGTACGTACGGAGTACTAACTAATTATGCGTGTATACCAAATCAAATAGTGCGGAATCCTATTTGAATGGTGATCCAATCAGTGAGAATGCAGTTTCGATCAATCTAATGATTAATGATACGTTAAGAACGATTAGAACACGGTCAACTGCGAACTATGAAGTTGGAACAGGCTCTCTAGAGTCTCTGGATGGCTAGGGTACGAATATGTGTCGAAATTCATGAAGTGTTACCTTTTTCAATGAATTAGGTGGTATTTAAGGGTTAGGGTTTGTCAATCGTATGACTGAACCACTAGCATGGTTCAGTCGTGTGGCTAAATTATGCGATTTATTCATGCGTACGACTGAAGGTTCAGTCGTGCGACTGAGTCAATCTTATGTCTCAATTGTGCGACTAATCCAGTCTCATGGTTCAGTCTTGCAACCGGTCCATTAGCATGAAGTATTCATGCGTATGGTCCATTAGCATGGTCCATTCGCATAAAGACTTGATACGATTAAGTTTGAACACGTTTCTCAATCATTATTGACTAAGAACTATGCACAATAACCTCAAACCTATAAAGTTAGTTCAATATACTTCATTGCACAATAAACAATGAAACAATAAACGTTATAATATCAATCACATATTGTATTTCATTCAATTCATCCATTAGATATATGTAAGACATGACATACATTTACATTAAGCTCCTAAACTAGGTACATATGTATCAACAAACTCCCCTTGGACCTAGTTTACATTAGTGTCTGACATTCTTCATTAGCTCCTCAAATCTCTTGTATTTCTCATCTCTAGTAACTCATGCATGTATCTTAAATGCAAAACAGAGTCGTATAACATTCTGAAACTGGAGGGCTTGTACTCTATCTTGCGCATCATATAATAGTGGTAACTTGTATAATGTATAGACATCGTCTGTAGACAAGTTGGTTAGCCACATAGGGTCGAACACCCAGATAGTTTCCATTTTGCTCTTTCTTTGTAGAACTATGACCGCTTCGCCTGTTCTCCAATCATAATACCACCATTTGAAGTGTGAAATGAAGTCCTATTGTATTTCCCGTAAGGGAATCTTGGACATTGTTTGCGGAGGACTCCACTTCAGCACCACTTTAGGCTTTCTAGAAATAGGATCAACTTCAGACCTACGATTATACCTTGTTGGTTGTTAAGGTCTGAAGTTCACCGACCTGGTGTGGTATTCTTTCCTTAAAGCAGCCTCAAACCAGCCTGACATTTCCTCGGATCAACATATAACAAATTTAGGCGTGCTAGTTGGTTGAGCTCAAAACCAAGGAGAGTCTTCAGATCATGTGGGAATCTGAAGTACTCTATTCCTTTCTCCCTATTAACTGCATAAACATTAAGATCCTTAAAATACGCCCATGCAATAATCTTGCCCGACACCTTTAGATGTTTCTTGACCTTGTAGAGCTTGGTGTAGGCATTTGGCTTTTGAGCAGTGCATTGGGCTCGTATCTCAACAAAACAAGCCACCCATTCAGCCTTCTTGATATCAACATCAGCATCTGAGGCTTGGGCTTGGCTTTCTTTCTTCTCTGTCTCTTTTTCCATCTCATCCAGTTTGTCGAATGTAGCACTTCCGAGAGTATCACCCAAGTTGGGGATCACATTGTCCTCTCGGTTAGTGTACTCTGGATAGTGCTCAGCGCTGGCATCCTCAATCTCTATTTCATCTACGTCGTTTAGCTCATCGTCACTTGTCACATCAAAATTAGGTGCATATTTGACAATCTCTTCTGGGTTTAGCCTGAACATCTCTGCAAGTTGCTCATCAGTCATGTCGTGTATGATTTCTCCTTCTTCGGGAGTGTAGCTCACCGACCTTCTAACAATCCCTTGCAAATCAAAAATTATGGTGAACTGAGACTTGATTTGCTATAGTAGAGCTAAATCATATTTATCTTGCTGAGATGTTTGATCTGCTTGATTTAAACATTTAACACATCAACAATTAGTAATTAATCAAGACAATTAAACATTAAATATATATAAACATTAATTACAGAATTGTAATACAAGATTCAAGTAGAAAAGTTTTCAAATATATAAACATCTAATCATTACTTTTGTATTGAATTGTAGGCTTCCTAGGAGGAGGGGTGGAGGATAAGGCTCCTCGATCTTGATTCCTTTTGGTCCTTTTCTCTTGAGCTCTAGCAAAGGCTAATGCAGCAGCATCACCTTCTCCATCATCATCATCTTCTTTCTTTTCACTTGTTCCTGCATCATTACCTTTATCTTCTTCATCTGAATCATCCTCATCATCATCATCATCATCATCACCATCGTCATCATCACCCTTGATCTTCAGAGGCTCACTCTTTGACCCTTTTAGCTTGAGCATGATTTTCTTGTTCTTCCTCTCAAGTTCTTCGATCCTTTTCACCAAAGCCAACACCAGCTCATTTTGACTTGTAAGAGCATGGTGTGCTCGGCTTAGAGCTCTCTCATACAAGTTAGTCTTCTTACTCAGCTCCATGATCTTCTGAGATTGAGCTGTGTTTACCTCCATTATCTTATGTAACTGATTTTCCCTAAGCTCATCAGTGGCAAGCAACATAAGCACTGTGCTGTTGAGATTAGCCAGTTGTTCCTCTAACCCAATGGGGGTAGAGTGGATCCTGGTGTGAATGTAGGTTGGGTAGAAGTACCGGCTTGGTGGATTGTGGTGGTAGATGTGGTGAATATGGGTGGTGGTATAGGATTGGATGGTGAAGGGTTGATTGTAGTAGTGGTGGTTGGATTTGTGGTAGTAGTGGTAGGGGTTGTGGTAGTTATGGTGGTAGCTGTGGTGGATGTGGTAGATGTTGTGGTGGCTATGGCAGTAGTGATGGTTGTGGCAGTAATAGTGGTTGGGGTCAAAGTAAATCAAAGTAAATCTTCCTGGAGCCCTTAGAGATAGAGGCTCCCCTTGGCTGCTGGGCTAGTTCGGGGTGTAAGATGGATCAATATCAGCAGTAACAGCATCCTCGGATTCACCCTGGCATCCACCAACCGCCCTGAGCCCTCTTTCAGTGGCTACGACCCGACTCCCCACTGTCCGTACTAGAGGCTCCTCGTCCGACTCCTCCCCCTCATCTATTTGAAAATCAGGGTGGATTGGAGCCGGCTTGGGTCTACCCGGACCATCACCTCCTTGACCATCCTCGTGGTCATCATCGTCGTCTGAGTAATCATCTGGTATCTCAATAGGCTCGACATCAGAATCACTATCATCGTGGCGCCACCTCTTGTGAGAAGGCGCCAGATAATCAGCACAGGCAAGGTGCCCGAACAATCTCCTCATAGGGGGTTTCACTTGCTTCCCCCTGTATACCTTCATCCTCCCTAGAGTGGTGTCATCCATATCCTCCAAACTCACAACATCGTTCTTCTCCTATGGCAGTAAGGGGAGCTTCTCATTTATGATCATCTACAAGAACCATGGATACATGTAGAAGCTCTCTTTACCCTTTGCCTCAAGGTTCTTCATCAGGTACGTGAATATCATGTTGGAGAAGCTGAAGGGGTGATTCAGCACCAGTGGCACGTAGGCATTCTGGATTTGGTTAGAGAGATCATCGAATCCACCCTCCGTGAAGCAATGCACTTGAGAATGACATGTGCTAAGTACTTGAACTAGGGATAGAGGTTGATTTTGTTCAGCACACCTGCGTTGATGTCCCCAGAGTACTTCATCCTGAGAAAACATCCCCTTACAGTCAGAGGGTGTAGCCTGGTTGGGTGAGCAGCATCATCACCCAGGTCCAGAACACGTTGTAGGTTCTGCTGCTGTCACCACTATCGCTTGCCCAAAAATGGTGCTGCGTATACAGTAAGGCTTACTAGATCTGTCAACTGATGCACTTCCCTAAAAGGCCTGCTGTATAGATCGGTAGGGTGTACATGGTGTAGATATGGCTCTGTATATCCTAGATCGCCTCAGAAAATCAATGATACCCACAAAATCAGCAGTATCCCTAGTGGTGGCATCCAAGTGAGCACAAATGTTGTGCTTGGTGTTGATGATCCACCTCTCTATCATGTTTCTGTAACACAAGACACATAAACATTAGATTTGTCCATAACAAAAACTATTGAAACTTAAACTATTTTGGAATCAGTATGGTTCAATCATGCGATTGAACCATACGACTGAGTTCAGTCGGGCGATTGAGCATGCGGTTGAGTTCAATCGGGCGACTGAGGCTGCGGCTGAGTTCAATCGGGCGACTAAGCATGCAACTGACTTCAATCGGGCGATTTATCATGCGACTGAGTTCAATCGTGCGACTGAACTCATACGCATTGTTCATTCGGCCGAATGAGTCATTCGCCCAGTTCAATCGTGCAATTGAAGTTCATTCGGAGTGTCCAGTCGGTTAAATCTCTATTCGACACTCTAACCCCAAATCTAGGTCAAAACTTGATGTTAAATGTTGTGTTTAGACTCATTTGACTCACAATCAATCAAACTTAGTACTAAATAAATAAACAATTAAGTCCATGTTAATGGTTTATTTTGATGGTTTTTGTCTCGGTTTAATTTTCACCCAATTAGGTCATTAGGGTTTGATTATACTGAGCATTTAGGTCGATTTTAGTCCCGCATTACTTGTAGAAACAAAGCGTAATTGTTAGTGTCCCAATCAGGAGGCTAAATCATGGAAACGAAATTTAGGCAGAGAAACCTTGCTTTCGTACGATTTAAATGCGATTTGGGGGTGATAAGTGTCTACGACCGACTCCCCTCTATTTATACTAGGTTTTTCTTCAGTCGTGTGACTGATGCTATTCGCACTCTAGATTCGTGCGACTGGGGCACAGTTATGCGACTGGCTCAGTCAGTCACATTCAGTCGTGCGACTAGGTTTCAGTCGTGTGACTAACTCATCAGTCACCTCCATTCGTGCGATTGGTTCATTCTGGTGATCCATCGTACGAATTGACCCATGCTTATGGTCCAATCGTACTTCTGGTCCATACGCGCGGTTCAGTCATGTGATTGGGCTCATACGTATGATCCAATCGTGCGACTGGTCCATACTTATGGTCCAGTCGTGCGAATGGCTCATACTTATGAGTTTGACCTTATGACCATTCAAACACTTAGCCTTTTTAACTATTGATAAAACGTTATGATCGATGATCATCTCAGACATGATCCTTTTAACTTTGAAAACTGTTGATCACCTCTGAAGTGATCCTATTAACTTTGAAAACTGTTGATCACCTCAGACATGATCTTTTTAACAAAGAACCGATTGTCACCTCAGACGTGACCTCTTTTAAGTGAGTGTTTCATAGATTGAATTCCGATGCCTAGTCCGACTTTTACCAACTAAATGACTAAAATTTAAAAATTAACGCAATTAGAAAATTTTAAAAACAACATTAAGACATATTTTTGTATTTTTTATTAGAGATGGAATTTAAACCTAACTAATAGTCAATAGCAATTTTAGGAAATAATACTAGAGCCACACGATGCACATAATGATTTTGACTTTCAAGAACTACAGCTCACGATGATTGTCAGTATACTTGTCCTCTTAAATCCATACACTGATTTTTCACACACATTGGTTATTGGTTAAGGTTTAATTATTTCAACAAGAATTTGTGGATCCCAGGCTTATATGGTAATCAACGTTCCTCAGGAGATTTTTGAGCGATCTATGGGTATATTTCAAGAAGAAACTATTCTAAGAGCTTTCAAGAGATGCCAAGTTTTGGGTCAGTGCCATTGCACAACAAAGAGGCACAAACAACAATAGATTCTAGAATATTTAGGTTATGCTTATCCATAGGTCAGTGCTACCGCATAGTAGAGAGACACACAACCTATCTTCTTGTTCAAGCAATTTTTTTCTTTTTGCACATATCACACCAACAACATAAGTTCTTAGCTTGATTGCGTTTTGCATTTTTCATGTTCTTTGCTCATATTTTATGGTCGTCTGCACATATATATGGCGTTTATTTTGCTCTTCACCCCTTATTGGAACATCGTTGATTTTGTTAACCAGGGATAAGATGGGAACCCACAACAGGTTGATCAACTTAGTTTGTAATTGAAACCACCAATGAGGTCTACTTGTCTACTGGTTTGAATCTACTGACACATCATATAATGAACTAGCAGCCTCTAGGTCTACTTTCTCTATGATACCTTGGTAGCCTACTAGTTTTACTATCATTTTCCATTTATTTTTCTTATACTTTTCAGACTTAAACTTTGACTTTTGCTTCTTAATTAATTAAACTTTTTGAAGTCCCAAATAATCTTTTCCTTGTGTACTATAATTTTCCAAATACGTTGAATCAGTATCACAGATTTGATTTCTTTCCTTTTAGTTAAGTTGTCCTCCGCCCTCGTTTTATTTTTATTTTTATTTTTGTTTGTAAGTAATTAAATAAAATGAATAATTTAATACTAATCTAACCTATTCTCCCCCTAAAATTCTAAAACCCAAAATATTTTTTGAGTTTTTGGATTTTATAGAAACAGGAAATTAAAATAAGAAAAATAAAAGAAAATAAAAATAAAAGGTTGTCGGACTAAGCATTTTCATCCTCTGTGATCACATCACATTTCTTTTACACGTCATTCACCTCTAATTGATATAAAAATCTCAGTTTATCAAATGCTTTTGTGTAGAGGTCGTCTCGTTGAAAATCTGTATTTATTTTAACGACATCGATTAAATCTTTTTCAAAACAATCACGTATAAAGTGATACTTAATGTCGATGTGTTTAGTTTTAGGATGTTGGACTGGAATTTTTGTTAAGGCTATAGCAGCAGCATTATAAACATAAATAGGAGTGTCAGAGAATTGCAAACCGTAGTCCCGCATTTTCTGTTGAATCCAAATAATCTGCGAACAACAACTTGCAGCAACAACATATTCAGCTTCACAAGTTGACAGAGCAACCGATGTTTGCTTCTTACACTGCCAAGTGACTAATCTTCTCCCAAAGAATTGACATCCTGCTGATGTTGACTTGTAATTCATTTCACAGCCGCCATAATCCGAGTCACTATACGTTGTAAGCTCAAATTCATCATCCTAAGGATACCACAACCCGAGTGTTGGAGTACCCTTCAGATAACGAAATATCCTTTTAATTCCTATGAGATGGTTAACTTTTGGTTTCTCCTTTTACCTGGAGTAGAGACATGTTGCATACATGATATCAGGTCGTGAGGCTGTGAGGTACATGAGGGATCCGATCATTCCTGGTACATAGTGACATCCACCAGATCACCATTTTTGTCAAGTGCCACGTCGTGGTTTGTTGCAAGTGGAGTCCCAGCTGCCGAAGCATTCTCCATATCGAACCGACTGAGAAAATCGCCTACATACTTGGTCTGATGTAGAAATATTTCCTTTGGTGTCGGATCCACCTGTAACCCGAGAAAGAACTTCATCTCTCCTACGACACTCGTCTCAAATTCAGCTTTCATTACTGCTTCAAATTCTTTACATAGATCTTCGTTTTTGGAACCGAAGATTATGTCATCAACATAAATCTGTACTAGCAGTAAGTCACCATCCTTTTCTTTGATGAACAGTGTACAATCAATCATTCCTCTGCGAAAGCCGTGTTTCAGCAGACGAGTGGAGAGTTTCTCATACCATGATCTCGATGCATGATGGAGCCCGTAGAGATCTTTATCAAGCTTGTAAACTCTGTCCCGATGATACAGATCCTCAAATCCTTAGGGCTGACTGACATACACTGTCTCCCGGATTTCACCATAAAGGAATGCACTTTTCACATCTAGTTGATAAACTTTAATCTTCATATAAGATGCATAGGCTAGGAAGATACAGATTGCTTCCATTCTCGCCACAGGTGGAAACACTTCATTGTAATCAATTCCTTCGACTTGTCGAAATCCTTAAACTACTAGTCGAGCCTTGTTTCTGATTATGACCCCTTTGTCATCTTTCTTTCAAGACCCATTTAGTGCCAATGACCTTAGCACCTTTTGGTCTATCCACCAGTGTCCATACTCCTAACTTCTTGAATTGAAGAAATTCTTCTTGCATAGCACTTACCCATCTCTCATCATTTAAGGCTTCACTTACATATTTTGGCTCAAATTGAGACACAAAACATCGATAAGCACCGTCGTGAATATAGCCTTTTTCCATGACTGAGGCATAATCAGCTATGTACATCCTCTATGACGTTGTCCAGAGGATGATATACATTAAGTCAAGATCCGGGAGTGGTGGGAACGACTACCTCCTGATCCAGATTTTGAATTCCTAGTTCAGTATCTGTAGTCATTGGAGTGTGAGGTTCTGAAGTGTCAGAAGCATCAACATCTGATGCTTGAGTAATTTCAGTAGTGGGAACCTATTCCTCCTGTTCCACCTGATCATTCTCCACTTCTTTATCGTCAGAGGAAGAGTCACTTACCTTCGGTGCTCCCCCTGAATGACTAGAAGACTCACCTTGTGAACCTGATGTTGTCAAGTCTAGTGATGGTGTGTTTAAGACATCGTACAACATCTTGTCGATAAATCATCATCAGAAGGGGAGAGAAGGATGTTAAAGGACTTAAAGAATCCATCATAATCGAAGAAGAATGCGGGTCCTTTTCTAGCAGGGGGTGGTGTATCTCTCAACGTCGACGTTGCACCATACTTCTACTTGACCCGTTGAGTTGTTGTAAACTCTCTTATTCGGTATGTTGTATCCTAGAAAAATTCCTTCTTCATCCTTCTCGCTGAACTTCCCTGATTGAGCTTTCTTCAGAAGAGTACATGGTGCTCCAAACGGTTTGAGGTACTCTAGATTAGGTTTACGTCGTTGCAGTAACTCGTAACACGTTTTACCATGACGCTTTACCACGAGGACTCGATTTAAGGTGTAACATGCATTGGCCACTGCCTCATTCCAGAATTGAATGGGCAATTTCGAGTCTACCAGCATCGTCCGGGATGTCTCTATCAAGCTGCAATTCTTACTCTCAGCAACTCCATTCATTTGAGGAGTGTAGGCAGATGTGAACTAATATACAATTCCCTTTTCTTTGCATAATGCCTCAATCCATTGATTCTTGAACTCGGTACCGTTGTCTGATCGAACTTGTCTTACCTTCAGCTTGTAGAGTGACTCTAATGTAGTTACAAGCTCTTTGAATGATTCAAATGTCTCTGATTTGGATTTCAAAAACATCACCCAAGAGAATCTTGAGTAATCATCAGTAACTACATAGCAGTACATGTCGCCAACAATGCTCCTCGTACTGACTGGACCAAACAGATCCATGTGAAGAAGCTCAAGAGGCAACTTAATGGAATTTACTTTCTTAGCCTTATGAGCCTTCTTGGTCTGTTTTCCTTTCTTACAAGCGACATAGAAATCCGGTAGTTGGAAGTTCTTAACGTTTACCCCACGCACTAGATCATTTTGGATCAAGTGATTCATCTTCTGCGGATTTATGTGTCCCATTCTCCTATGCCTGGAGATGGAGTCTTTCTCTGTTGCCTTTGACAAGAAGCATTGTACTTGATGATCAGTTATGGAGGCATTTGATAGATCCAATACATATAAATCATTATATCTTGAAGCTGACATCAAGACTTGGTCCTCCAGGATTACATAATCCTTCTTCAACACATAGCATTTCTTGTTGTCAAAGACTACCTTAAAGCCTTTATCACAGATTTGGGATACAGAAAGTAAGTTATTTTGAAGTTGTTGAACATAGTTTAACTTATCAAACTTCACTTTCTGATTTCCCACTTCCTCTTGAGCTATGATGTAGCCTCCTTTATTTCCAGCAAACGAAACGCGTCCTCCTTTAATATGTTTGTCATTTGAAATGAGAGACAAGTTCCCAATCATGTACCTAGATGCTCCGCTATCAACACTCCAAGTATTTGTAGAGGCACTATAGCGAACACCCTACACATTTAAAGGAAATGATTAGTTTAGGTTAGGTACCCAAGCCTTAATTGGCTTGGGTGACCCAAAGGCATCACACATCATAAATTTTACCCACTGTCCATTAAAGGGTGAGGGCAGGTCTATTTTCTTCTTGTTCTCATTTTTAGACACTGTATTTGACTTTTCTTTCCATAAGTTAGTTTTATGTAAGGCCTGTTTGTGATAAACAGACGACTGCTTACAGTTTGAATTTTATGTTCACTAATCCGTTTTGGTGGAGTAATAGAGCTCCATTTCAAAGAACTTGTTTTAGTGTCATGAAGTTCAACTTTCTTCCTTAGTGTCTGATATTAAGGACAATGAGAAGTGATGTGTCCATACTTTCCATAGTTGTAGCATGATCTACTTTCTACGTTGGTGGAACTGTTTCTGTGGGGACGTGTATGACACAGGTGTGACTTTAGTCTGTTTTGGTTATGTCACTTCTTGTTTGGATGTTTTATCTTCTTTAACAAACTAAATTGTTTGAACCTTTTAAACATATTTACCCTTTTGTTTATTTGCACTTAGACATGATGCACGTGTTTGGTTAACTAGTTTGGTCTTTTTGGGTTCAGTATTAGACATGTTTGAACCTAACTTTACCTTAACCTTCTCAAATTTCTCATCCAAATTAACGATAGGAATTTTACCTTTTGACTTTAAAGTGGTCTCCTTTTGTTTAGGGGTAGATTCCTCTGATTTAATCGTGGAATCTAGATCACTAACTAGAGGAGTGGACACCACATGATCCTTGACAGAGTTATTATTTATTGGTCTACATTTAGCATTTAACACTGTCTCATATGATGGTGGAACCACTTTGTATCCCAACCCCTCCCTATTGTTTCATTCTCTCACTAAGTGTTGTACTATATGAGAAGAACTTGTCCAACTGTGCAGTTTTTGGTTTAATGAGTTTACTTCAACTTCTAAAACTACTTTTTGTTTCTTAGTTTCTTCTAGGGAGTTTAAATAGAACTTTATGTCGTTTGCTTGGTTAAAAGCAACAACTTCGGTTTCCCTTAGTTGTTTAATTAAAACCTCTATTTTCTCTTTATAACTGTGCTCATTTTGTTTTAAAATCCGGGTAGCCTCTGTGCATAGTTGCAAGTCATTTACTAACCTATCATTGTGATCTAATAACCTAGAAAATTTTGAATCTATGCTATCCCTAAATTTATTACATTAAGAACAAGCATGATTATCAAAAAGTTGGTCTGTGGAAATTACCTGAGAAGGTTCGTTGAATCAGCCATCATCGTAGAGTTTGACTGTTTGGGTGCTGGTGATTCTGAACATGTTGTGCTGGTACCTTCTTCATTCAGGTGAGTGACCACAGTAGAAGTATCTTCATGATCTGACATTACTAGTTCAACTGCTATATCACCTTCTCTTGCCGTGTCATCATCCAAAACTTCAACATTTGCGATGTTGGACTCGCCCGGGGATACAAAACGAAAGGTCCAATCTTGACCTTCGTCATCTTGTGCAGTCAAAGACTTAGGATCTTTGCTTGATGATGCAGCTTCACTTGTGGGTTTGTCTTTACGGTTGAATGATGAAAAAGGATTACCGTTACCTGTCTTCATGGGCTTCACACATTCACGTTTGAAGTGCCCCTTTTCTTCACAGTTGAAATATGTAGCTATCAAGTTCTATCCGGTCTTCTTCACAAACTTCTTGCCTCTTCGAATAGCACTTGCCAATGCCCACATAATTTCTATTCTTTCCAATTCATTCTCGTCCACCTGCTCATAATCCTCATCAGCCTGGTGGCAATTTCCGATCTTTCCAGCAACAAAACCATCATAAGAATGAAAAATGAAAAACTACAGCTAAGAGGTCCATATGCTCCTTTGCAACCTCCACTGTTATATTCCCAAGATTCTCGGTCTTCAACTTTGTAACATTTGATTCGAGTACTATATATTGGGTGCTAGATGACCCTGACATTTCAGAACCTGAAGTAGAGGCTTGCGGAGGAGCCGCTGAACTTGACACAAATGCAGTTTGTAGTGGTGCTCCTGAGCTTTTAGACATGGAAGTTGAATTATACAGAGAATGGTTCTGATCGTAAGATCCTTTCCGAGACCTGTACTTCATCCTTACTTCCTCCTCCTTCAGTTTTAGGATGAAGTCATTTATGTCTAATTTAGCCAGTAAATTGTTATGTCTCAAATTAGACACAAACGAGTCCCACTTTTCTTGCAGACCATCGGCAAAGCTTGATACCTTATCTTCCATTGACGTTGTAACCCCATGAGTGTGTAACTCACTCATTAAATGGTAGAATCGGTCTATGACATCATCCAAGCTCTCCTTACCCATCCATGAGAAGTTATCGAACTCATTCTTCAAAGCCTTAGCCTTTAAAGCTTTTAACGATGCATTCCCGTCGTATCGTTTTTCCAGAGCCTCCCATAGTTTCTTTGCCTGTTTATTCTTAGAAAATTGGTGGAATATATCCTTAGGTATCGACTAAGTTAACAGTGCATACACCTTCTTCTTAGCATTATACTTTACCTTCTGGCTATCAGTCATGCCGCCTAGAGTAAGTTTGACGCCATTTGCACCAACCGGCATAATATAGCCAGTCTCGATTGATTCCCATAGATTGGGATCAACACCACTTAGATAAATTTCAAACCTTTGTTCCCATTGTGGGTAATCGTCTAACGTGATAAGCTTAGGTGGCTTATTGTGATTCCCAATCTCATTTTCTAGAAGTAACAAGTTCTGGATACGCGAGTCCCTACCTGCAGTAAAGCCGAGTACTGATCTTCCATTTCTTTATACTTAGAAAGTTTGAACACAACTGTTTCACTGGTGCGAATGGAGAGATGCGATTGGGTTAATCGTGCGGATGGACTAATGCGGATGAATCAATCGTGCGATTGAATCAATGCGGATGATTCAATCATGCGATTGAGCAGATGCGGATGGACTATGCGAATGAGGTATTCAGTCGTATGAAAGGATGAGCGAATGAGTTCAATCGTGCGTATGGGAGGTACGATTGAGTTTAGTCGTGCGATGGAGCCAATCGTGCGACTGAGGCTGCTGGATTTGAAATTCGAAGATTTTTCGTACTTTGAAACCAAAATACGATTTTTCACAAACCCTAATCTGCTGTGAGCCGAAAAACGTAAATTTTTTGATCTGGAGACACTGAAAACACTGTTTTTACCAAAAAGATGGTGTTTTTGACTAAAAAACATGAGATTTACACCAAAAACGATTGAATCACACGCAAAATCACAAGCCAAAGCTCTAATACCACTTGATAGGACCATTTAGGTATGGAGTACTAACTGATTCTATGCGTATACCAACTCAAATAGTGAGGAATCCTATTTTATTGGCGATCCAATCAGGGAGAACACAGTTAAGATCAATCTAACGATTAATGAAACGTTATGAATGACTAGAATACGATCAACTGTGATCTATGAACTTGGAACAGGTGTTCTTGAGTCTTTGGATGGCTTTTCATGAATTAGGTGGTATTTATAGGTTAGGGTTTTCCATTCGTACGACTGAACCATTAGTATGGTTTACTCGTGCGACTGATCCAGACTCCTAGTTCAGTCATGCGATTGGTCCATTAGCATGAAGTATTCATGCGTATGGTCCATTAGCATGGTCCATTCGCATGAGAACTTCACACGGTTAAGTTTGAACATGTTTCTCAATCATTATTGACTAAGAATTATGTATAACAACCACAAACTTATATAGTTAGTTTAATATGCATTATCACACAATAAAGAATGAAATATTAAACATTATATAATCAACCACACATTTCATTTCATTCATACCCATTCAATTACATATACGTAAGACATGAAAGATATCTTACATTAAGCTACTAAACTAGGTACACATGTATCTACAAAAAAACTAACGATGGTTAACTATCAGTTAGTTAGAAATTATTGGAGGAAAATAAGTTTAAAGTTAGAAGTGCTTGTAAATATTTTGTTTGTTGAGATTAATCCCGACCAATAAATAAAAGTTGAGATTATTAAATCTAATAACCCTTTTATTTATCTTCATTTGTTACATCATCAAATGATATTTCTTTTTATTAATGTGAATACATGATTTTTTTTAATGTAAAGATTGGAAGAATGGTTAATCCGAATTAAATGTGTCAATCATGTTGGGTTGATGGATTTGTTTGACATGGGATGGTGAGTTGAACTCCAACCCTAACCCGGATAACAAAAATTCGGTTAAACTATACATCACCTGTTAAAAACATTTATTAAAATAAATCAAAACTTTTGCTAAGGGTTCGTAAGCATGTTATGGGTAATACGTTTAAGGAGGAGTTTTAGTGTAATAAATAGGTAACATGGTGTTTTTATTGAAAAAAAGGATTATTATAAATAATCATAAAATCATTGAAATCAAATCATAAATTGCAGCATCCAAATCAAATTCATTTACAGTAAACCAAAAACTAATCATATAATTATCTTTCAAAATTAAAAAATTAAAATTTTAGTATTAAATTAATTCTCTTCTTGTAAATGCTAGAAACAAAAGTATCTGAAAGTCTGTTTCTAGAAAGGAAAAAGTTTAGTAATAGTTTTCAAATCTAACGGGTTCACGGTTTATTAAGTGGGTAAAAAACTGTCAAACCCAAACAAATTCTGTTTTTCAAAAAAGTTCAACTCTAACATGACTTGTTTATATAAACAAGTTATACTTTCAACTCAAAACATGATTATTTTCATGTCGTGTCTGAGTCATGTCAAAAATTCCCAACCTTAACAATGAACTTGAGTTAAGGATTTGAAACAATACCTATAATATGTTACTTAGTTTCATAATATTTATAAACGATACCATAGTGGTGGCGAATAAGGTATTTGGCAATCTGGCCATGAACAAACTTAGAAGTACAATCACACTAAAGATGTTTAATGGTGCACGAGTAGAGCCTTTAACAAGAGGTGTGAAGTGACCGAAGGAATCTACAGCCTGTGATTGGTATGATAAATTATACATTAATATGAAGCAAACGAAATCATCAATAAATGTTACCGAACTAGTAAATTGCCCGCACGTTGCTGTGACGTTGAAATGAAAGTAACTTGAATTTATACCGTCTAATGAAAACATATTATATTGGACACGACTGGTTTTCGAAAAAAATTTACGTGAAAATGTAGGTCAACTGAAAACACACATAGGCCAGAAAATTAAGTACGGATATGTATTATATTTGACCTGACCCATATTACAAAAAAATAAAATTTACGTCAAAACATAGAACTGAATATGTACAAAAAAATAAGCTAAAACATATTATATTTGACTCACTAATTTCTAGGGAAAAATAAGGTCAAAACATAAATCAACTTGAATTTATACCGGCACGTACCTTAAAATAAGCACGTAAACTCAATTACAAAGTCATTAGAAAGTTAAATGGGTTGTAAACCTGGATGTTGAAAGTTAGAAGGATAAAAGTATACAAAAAGACAAGAAAAAGTAAAAATTAAACATTCACTGTTCTGCTCAAGTTTGCTAATTGTATCATAGATGATAACAACAAATGTGATGGATATACGTAGAGATGAGTGACCAATATAGGAAATGTATAACGACATACCATTTCCAACAATAACCCTCTCAAGTCTTGTGTATGAAATAGTACCAGAACCAATTTAGATCTCCAGTGAAAAGTAGTTATGCTGATGATTCTTGAATGTGAAATCTGTCAGAAGGCCCAAAGAAAGATCACCATTTTGGGCCTGGTCCAAGAAACTTGGTCCAATGATGGGTAGCCTAAAGCAGTAAAGCCCAAACTCTGATGGCCACTAGGCGGGCCTAGTGAAGAGTTAAAGGTGTTGAAGCCCAAAGATGATGGGATGGAAATGAAGCTCACACTTCGCAGATCCCATAGGTATGGATCCGGATACATTGAAATTGTTGGAGCCACACCCACCAACAACTCATGATCCATTAATTCCACCCAAGTGTGCGTAGCTTTTAAGGGTCCCGGGGCCAAGACTTTCCGCTCATCTCCCGCATTTTACATGGGCGCGTAGAAAAAAATGAGCCCTTATGACTTCAAGATGTTTTGTTCTTCCTCTTTTACCGCCTCCTCAAAATCTATCTCATATGCATATTTATTTAGGTTTAAAGAACACTATTGGTCAATCAATTAAAATAGATTAAAATTTTACTAATGGCTAAAATAATAAAAATGCTGATAAGGATTTGCATAGGTCGGTTTTGGTTGGTTTCAAGCTCAAACCGAAACAAAAAACCCAAGTTCGGATTTTGAACTTTTGAAAACCGTACTTTTTTTGTTTTTCCTGTTTTCAGTTTTTGATTTTCATGACTTTGGTTTTGTTTTTTTTTTTGTTTTTGTCACTTGCGTTTTAAACTTTTGCGCCGAAAAACAAAGGGTCCAAAATAGTGATTTTGGGTATTAAACTTTTGGCCTAATTTCTTTTGTTGGTTAACTGATAATTACACATTTTGAACATCGAAATTCAGACTAAAAGAGCTACTGATATTATAATTAAAAAAGTTCAAAAATTAAAGTATAATTATAACTTCAATTGAAACGTAAATCTTAACCTACTGTATATATAGATACAAACTGAAAGCTTATATATATATGAAACATACAAGTAGATAACGCAATGTAATATATGTTATGTATGGTTCAGTTCGGTTTTTAAAAAAGTATAAAATGAAAACCAAACCACAAATTTATATTTTCAAAGAAATACAAAACCGAACAGTTGTTAATTCGTTTAGGTTGGTTTTTTGGTGCGATTTTTTCAGTTTTTTTTTGTTTCGATTCAGTTTTTCGTTTTTTTGCTCACCCTTAGGCTATAATGCTTAATAGTCCTGAAATAATAAAATGTTAATGAGTTTATAAATGGTCTTATGATTTAAGTGTTTAATAAATACATTATTTTCTGATATGTATATCTACAAACAAATATTTGTTTAATATATATATATTTTTAAAATTTGGGGCCCTCAGAAAGATTGGGCTGAGTGTGATCGCTCAACCCATCCCTCGTGAAATTTTATTTATATAAGAATTTACACTTGCGGATCAAAAAAATGCACTACCGACGAAAAAAAGAGTAGGGCCACCAAAGACGAGCTTTGTGGTCAAGGACGAGCTTCGTGGATGGATACCATGTTAACAATGGAGTGTCGATCTTATAATATTCAACGATCTTATTTGATGTTGTACGATACTAACCCCTGGAATAGAGGGAGTGAAAAGAGTAAAAGAAATGACTACACATGATCATGGATGATATTGTGTGTGGGGGACCGGGACCATAATCTACAAACAACATAAAACAACTACATAAAGAGACAATTACCTTGAAGACCATCAATTAAGCCAAGGACAAAGAGGGAGTGAGTTAGACTTGGTGTGTGGGCTCCCATGAGTTGCCTCACTAACTTTACAACTTTGAGATCATACTAGTCAAAAAGATGTATAAGTGCCACACCTGTTCATTGGGCTTGAGCATGACCTATTTTACCAGTTACTTATACGCAGTAGAAACTTAAATATTGATAGTGCTTGCTAAATGTTTTTGAAGGCCCAAATTGAACAAAAAAAGACAAGGCGCTCCAAACAATATTGATATAAACCCTCCTCTTTTAACTGAGCTTAGGACTGACAATATTAAACTAACGAGCTTACAATTGGCGGAGTTAAAATTTTATTTTATTATTAATGTTATTTATAGTGCTTGTATAAATATATTTAGATTATGTCAGGACCGTGTACGTACGGAGTACTAACAGATTCTGCGTTTATACCGAATCAAATAGTGCAAATCCTATTTGCTTGGCGATCCAATCAGTGAGAACAATTATCCGATCGATGTAAGATTAAAACTAACGTTATGAACGAATAGAGATCGATCAGGAATTATCTATGAAGTTGGACAAGCTTCCTTGGATGTTCTAGACGGCTAGGGTTCGTAAGGGTATCAAGTGTTTCGAAATTCTTTTCAATTTTTTTTCACGAATTAAGTGGTATTTATAGGTTATGGGTTTCCAATCGTACTGCGATTGATCATACGTACGACTGAAGGTTCAGTCGAGCAACTGAGTCAATCTTATGTCTCAATCGTGTGACTGATCCAGTCTCCTGGTTCAGTCATGCGATTGGTCCATAAGCATGATGTATTCATTACGTTTCAAAATATTATCATTATGTTTCAAAATATTATGAAAAAAACACGTTTCTTTTTTAAACTTTCTTCATCGACGGATTTTAACTTTTTTATACTAAACAAATAACCAAACATAGTTTCTAACTCTTTATGTTGATTATATTTACTTTTATGCGAAGAAGTAAATTATTCTACTATATATAAGAAATAATCGGTTCTAAAGCTTTCAATTGGAGTTTTCATAGTTTCATTATCAACATTTTCATCAAACTTTTTATTTTTACGAATAAATTATCTATCATAAAAAACAGGTTTTACATTAAACTCTAAAGCATTTTTTAGCTACAACTATAACTTTTTCAAATCACTCATCTCTATACTTATTAAAAAAGCAAATAAGTCTATATAGTTGATTTATAGCATCATTAATACACATTTGTTTTGCTTGTAAGGTTATCCTCATAATGTTAATAGCATATAAAATGCCATACAAAATAACTATTATTGTTAAAATTCCAATACTATCAAACTCATTCATTATCAACATTTTCATTAAACTTTTTATTTTTACGAATACATTATCTATCATGAAAAACAGGTTTTATATTTGACTCTAAAGCATTTTTTTAGCTTCAACCACAACTTTTTTAAATCACTCATCCCTATACTTATTAAAAAACAAATAAGTCTATATAGTTGATTTATAGCATCATTAATACACATTTGATTTGCTTGTAAGGTTTTTCTAATAATGTTAAAACATATAAAATGCCATACGAAATAACTATTCCTAATAAAATTCTAAAACTATCAAACTCATTCATAATTAAGGTCTAAACCTCATTTTAGAGTTTAGCATTATCAATCTCATCATATAAGTCTAATAAAGTTTATCTTAATTGTGGAGCTTACTTGATTGCTTTAACACTTTACATTCGGCTTTCCCAACGAGTTTGAGATAACGATTTTAGACTTAGCTTAGGTATATGATTTTGTAATATGTACCATCTTTTAGTGGATGATGAAGACATTGAATAAATACGTTGTGTTATTCCAAAAAATTACTCAACATATCTACATCAACTAGCAATATCAGTAATTACTAAATTTAAACTACGACAACCACATGGTGTGTAAAAGGCTCTAGGGTTAATGTCTAATAATCATCTTTACACTCATTGGTGTTTTCCTTTTATGTTTGATCCAGTATCATAATTTTGTCCTCCAATGTCATCTATATCAAGTCCTATATTATTAATTTTTTCATTAATTACATCAAATAGACCCATATCGGTTGTATCATTTACTATTACAAAAACTAGAAGTATTCCTAAACTTGTATTGGGGTTGATGACAAATCTAAACATCATAAGATAATGGACATTTGTTTCTTTTTGACTTGTATCGGGAGTGCAATAAAGTATAAATGAAAAACATTTAGCTTCTGTAAGTTTAATAATATTTTTTGTTATTTCATTTGCTAATAATCTAATTAGTTTATTTTGCATATTGTGTTAAAGGTATTGATTATGTAGTTTATTATTTTTATACGTCGAATATGTTCTTGCATTACCGAATCAAATTATGCAATCATCTCAATATCACCTAAAAAGTTACCGTTGTTTCCTTCAAAAAGTTTTTCTTTACTCCCACGAAATGCTTCATTTTTTACCAAGTTTCTTCATAATGACAATAATTCTTTGTAGTACATTTCTCCAATGTTCCCTATCTTTATTTATTTGAACTTGAACTTTTTTTATGAACTGCCATATGTTTCTCCAATCTTATCTCTAGAACTATCCATGTTCTCATATTCATAATATGTATATTACTCATTCATGTTCTAAACATGAGATAATGATGTTGGTTGCAATTAAGAAAACAACGATGGTGAAATTCACTATCACCCGAGAAAAGCCAACGTTGTGGCCAATGCCCTAAGCTATAAAAAAGACATAATCGATCCTGATGTGTCCTTAGTGCTGATACTAACTCTATAAATTGATAAGATAGATTAGCAGTGCTCAAATAAAAGCACTTAAATATGGACAAATCAACAATAAAATAATAATACGCCATGTCATTAATCTAGGAGAAACACTTATGGTGTTAAAATTAAATTTGGATGCATATGGATTTTTTCTTGTGGAAATATCAAAACAAAGATATTGGACGCCATTTATAAAGCTATATATTCTATTCATCCCAGTGCCACTAAGATGTACTAAGATCTAAAGTAAGATTATTAGTAGCCAAGAATGAGATATGACGTGACTTGGTATGTGGGTAAAAGCCTAACATCGTTACAAGTCCAAGTGGAAGAAGAAAACCCCACTGAAAGATTCAACTTTTGAATAAACCTTAATGGGAATGGAATCACATTACAATCTATTTTATAAGAAAGTTAACATTCACAACTAAGGGTCCTTATGCAATATGGATGGATCGATCGATGAACAATGCTCATTGTTTACAATAAGAAAACTTATACGTTAGTGAGATTAGGTGAGTTTTTCGTCAACTAAATCATGACTCGTAAATAGTTACCAAATGTCATGTCATAATACGAAGTCTTAAAATGCATGTTGGACTTGTGATGTGCTCCTACTAGCAACCAGAGTAAATGACATGAGAATAGCATACTAAAAGAGTTAACACAATGGTTGGTGAGTTCAAGAGTTTTGCGTTAACATAAACCATAACAGTTGTAAAAACAAAAGAAGTTCATTGAAATAGATAGCTAGTCTATATTCATAAGTAAAAACCATAATGATATTTACCTTCATAACGATCCGAAAGTGTGAGGTCTTTCAAGGTATATCACACTATGTTACATTATACACAACTTATAATAATAATAATAATAATAATAATAATAATAATAATAATAATAATAATAATAAAATGTTTGTAAATAAGTATGTTATCTCCCCCAAAAGAGAGTGTATAAAAGTGGGGGCATGAACTCACCTAATACACAAATGAACAATGATAAAAGAGCTAACGACAAATGGAAAGACAACCCTTCAAAGGTTACCTAGACTACAAAAGTACATAAGTACCTGTACACAAAAATCTTAACAACCCTAAGTGCTCAATAAACACTTTGACCCAAGGTTTTAGAAAACAAGACTCATATGACCTAGTTGACCCATTTGACTAGTTGGTGACATGTTAATTGAAATATATTTTAATCAAGCATATCAACTTATCATACAAGTTATTCACGTATGTCATATCTTTTAATCAAGCATATCAATTTAGGTTCTTATTGGTTATACCATCTTAGTTTATCATACAACCCATGTGAATCTAAAGTAATTAACATGATCAACACCATTATAGCTACATCATAACTAATAAATCATACATGGAGTCTAGTTATGCACTACATGCATGTGAAGCCACTCATGACTTCACACCCTAAACCCTGCCAATCTTACTAAGTAGTGACCTCAGATTCGAATGCATGTATGATGATCATAAACACATTATACACAAGATTCATGCCAATCAACATAGATCAATTAAAATCCCAAATATAATTCCCTAATCACTCAACATAATCCATAATCATGTATAACCAATAAGAACCTAAATTTCCTAATTGATCAATCAAGCATCCATACAACCTAATTAACATATTCCACCATATCATACATCATCAACAAGCATTCTAACATGATAATCATACATGTATTTTCAACTAATTGCAAAACACATGAAATAAATATAACACGTTATCACGTTATCATGTAAAATTCATAAATAATATTTAAAATTCATAAATCACATAATCATGAAAAAGTAATCAACATTATTAATTAGATTATTATTGGTTTATCATAAATAATTGTTATTAAGTTGCCAACATTCAACGACAACTAGTGTGTGCTCACGACACGTGTATGCAAGACCTAACGGAAGTAATGGAGTTTGATAATGGAAACTTACCGGGTGTCACATTATCCCTATGTTGAAAGAATATTTGTCCCAAAAATTGTGTTACATGATTGTGTTACATCACTGGTTTACTGAATTGGCATAACAAAATCTAGTGAGTTGTCAAATCATCTCCATGATGAAAGAAATTTCATCCCGAAATTTAATCAGTACCTTCCCCGGCTGTCGTTGTCGTTTTGAACAAATAAGGATACCTAACCTACATTTGATCCTCACGTTCCCACGTGAATTCTGGTCCTCGTCTTGAGTTACAATGAACTTTGACTATGAGTATCTTGCTTTGCTTAAGAGTCTGGACTTCATGATCCATTATCTCAACTGACTCTTTAATAAAGCGTAATTATACATCTACTTGCACTTCCTCGAGTGGTACAACCAGGTTCTTGACAGATAAACACTTTTTTAGATTGGAGATGTGAAATAAATTATGAACTCCACTTAATGAGTCAGATAGGTCCAATCAATATGCCACTGGACCTATGATTTCTAGAATCTCAAATGGTCCAACGTATCTCATATTAAGCTTGCCTCTTTTGCCAAACCAAATAACACCTTTCCATGGTAAGACTTTCAGTAACACTTTACAGTAACCTAAAACTCCAAAGGTTTCTGTTACTTATCTGTATAACTTTTTTGTTGGTCTCGCGTTGCAACCATTCAGTTTCGTATCTACAAGATCTTCTCAGTAGTCTCGTGAACCAATTCGGGGCCAGTCAGCTGACTTTCACCAACTTCTCCCAACAAATGGTGCTACCTTGATACTAGTATGATAACTATTTTTGTATGAACACTCCACCAACGGTAGATGAACTTCCCGATTATTCCCGAAATCAATCACACAAGTGCGTAACATGTCCTCCATGGTTTGAATAGTACGCTTGCCTTGCTCATCGGTCTGTAGATGATAGGCAGTACTCATAACTAGACATGTACTCCAAGATTTCTGTAACAACTGCCCGAAATGTGATGTAAAATGAGCATCAGGATCAGAAATAATTGATATCGACACGCCATGTCTCGAAATTACCTACTTCAGGTAAATTCGGGTTAACTTATCCATTTTATCAGTTTCTTTGATCACCAAGAAGAGGGCTGACTTAATTAGTCGATCCATGATCACCCATATCATGTCACAAACACTAGGAGTCCTAGGTAACTTAGTAATGAAATCCATAGACATCTGTTCCAACTTCCACAAAGGAATCTCAGGTTGTTGTAGTAACCAAGATGGCTTCTGATATTCCACTTTAACCTTGGAACAGGTCAAATACTTGCTCATGTATGTAGCTACATCTGCCTTTTGTCACTACCAGGTTGTATAGAATACTTAGACTTATGTGCTTCACTCATAACCAAGTCTCTTAGATTTTCATACAAAGGTACCCAAAGTCTGTCCTTGAAGTACCGAATTCTATTAGATTTCACTTTTAACTGTTTGTCCATTCCATGTATGGATTCTAATCCAGTATTTTCTGCTTTCAAAGCTTCTGTTTAGGCTTCCGTGATCTGTTCAGGCAAGTGAGTGCTAATCGAAAGATGCAAAGATTGCAAATGTCAAGGTTTAGCGGTCTCCTTTCTACTCAAGGCATCAACAACTACATTCGCCTTTCCTGGGTGATATTTAATAGCACAATCATAGCCGTTTAGTAATTCCACCTAGTATCTCCACCTCATGTTCAGCTCTTTCTACTCAAAGATATGCTAAAGACTCTTGTGATCAATGTAAACAGTGCATTTGGTACCATACAAGTAATGTCTCCAGATCTTCAAGGAAAAGACCGCTGCACCTAGTTCTAAGTCATGGGTAGTGTAATTCTTCTCATGCATCTTTAGTTGTCACGAGGCGTAGGCTATTACTTTGTCACGTTGCATCAGGACACAACCAATTCCTTGGATAGAAGCATCACAGTAAACCACGAAATCATCACTTCCTTCTGGTAGTGCTAATATCGGTGCGCTACAAAGTTTCTTCTTCAACAACCGGAAAACGGCTTCTTGACTCTCATCCTATTTATATGTTGTTCCTTTATAGGTCAAGGCTATGAGAGGATGAGAGATTTTAGAAAATCCCTTAATGAAACATTGTTAGTATCCTACAAGGCGAATATTCGTAGGATCCACATGTATTCCCTTCTCTTTAACAATATGGACCCAAGAATTGCACTTTACGAATCCAGAAATCACACTTAGAAAACATGGCGTACAACTGTTTCTTTCTATATAATAGCATGACTAAACGTAGGTTCTCCTCGTGTTCCTCCTTTGCCTTAGAATAGATCAATATGTAATCGATGTAGGGTTTGCACAGATAATTCATGAGATCCATGAATACTACTGGTGCATTAGTCAACCTAAATGGCATGACCAAGAATTCATAATGACCATAACGAGTATGAAATACAGTATTCGAGTTGTCTTCCTCTTGAACTCTCAGTTGATAATAACCGGACCTTAGATCAATCTTCGAATAATAGCTTGATCCATGAAGCTGGTCAAAGAAGTCATTGATACGAGGCAAAGGGTATGGGTTCTTGACTGTGACTTTGTTCAAATCTCTATAGTCGATACACATTCGGAATGTGCCATCCTTATTCTTAACAAAGAGAATAGGTGCTCCCCATGGCAATGAGCTCCTTTGAATAAACCCTTTATCCAACAGCTTTTGAAGTTGTGTAGATAGTTCTTACAGTTCTTTCGGTGCTAACCGATAAGGTGCTCTTGCAATTGGGGCTGCTCTGGGAGTCAAATTGATTTGAAACTCAACTTGATTATAAGGTGGTAGTCTAGGTAGATCCTTTGGAAACCCTTCTGGAAAGTCATGAACTACCAGAATATCCTCTATCTTCTTCTCCTCTTGTTGCTTGTTAGTGACAAGGGCTAATATGGCTAAGTGGCTTTTGCATAGCCACTTTTGTGCCTTCATAAATGAAATGATTCCTATCACAGGACCACTCTTCTCACCCTTAACCGAGAAAATTTCCGCATCCATGAGAGGAATGCGTTTGACCTTCTCGTGAAAAATTACCTCTACCTGCTTCTCGGACTGCCAATCCATGCCCACGGCTACACTAAAACTTCCAAGTGTAACAGGCATATTATTGATATCGAAGGTATGTCCAACAAGTTCTATTTTGCAACCCTTAAGGATGTGCGTAAAAAAATTTGCTTACAATTACCTAATTCTACATTATACTTATATTCCAATAGAGAAGGCATATCACTTAAGAGACTACAAAAGTTATTAGAGATAAAGCTCCTATCAGCTCTAGTGTCAAACAATACAGAAGCAAAATGACCATTAATAGGAAATTTACCTATAACAATAGTAGGATAATTTAGACCCTCACATGAACCCATGATAAAGGCTCTATCTTTAGCTCCCCCATTGTTGCCATCATTATTGTCACTGTTGCCACCATTGTTGTTACTGCCACTATTCCCGGTGCCATTTCTATTTCTTTTCAATTAAGGGCAATTCCTTTTGTAATTCCCTTCCTTTCCAAACTTGAGGCAATCTTTGGTGTTTCTTGGGGCTACTGGGGCTTCTTCATCAACTCCCCACGACATCTTTGCCACGTGTCCACCCTTCTTATAACGTTGACATCGAAAACCCTCACACCTTCTGGTGTGGTGGTAGTTGCATTGGTTGCACTTGGGGTTTTTTCACACATATCCACTCGGTCCTTGAGTTAAGGAAGATGATTGATTGAAGTTGCAGTTGTTGTCAAACCTCTTCTTTTACTGTTATGGCAGATGCTACTGGCGTAGGCTATTAGACGATGAGCCCTTATGGTCACTGTTATCCTACTTGCGTTTTTTGTCGAGCACGCTTGCCACAACGCCCCATTTGGGTAACTTTCCTTGCTCCATAGCTTGATTAGTGAGCTTGTGAGCTAGTTGGATAACCTATTGAATAGTAGGGAGATTCGTAACAATCAACATACATTGAATCTCCAGCACCAAACCACGCAGGTAAAGCTTACTTCACCTGGTTGGTGGGTTGACCATGCCAAGTTAGAGTGTCGCCAACTCATGAGATTTCGTGGTGTAAGCCTTAATATCAGACCCTTCTATCTTTAACTGCCAGAATTCAGCTTCCAGCTTCTGAACCTTATTGCAAGGACAGTATTCCTCCATCATCGTTGTTCTTGCTTAGGCTCTTCTTTAGGTTCCTCATTGGGTACCTCCTATTGTTCATCCCAAGGCTCCTTCATTAGGGCCTCTTGAGGCTTGAGCTGATTTTCCAACTCATGCATACGAATGATAGCCTCATGAAGCTGATCAAGCATCGCGTTTAGTGTAGCCATCAACTCAGCAACCTATCCACACAATGCTTGGATATCTCTTGTGTGACCATCCTGGCATCCTAGCATATCGAGCTACGAGGCTTCCATCTCCTCGTACAATTTGCTATTATGCTCCTGTCGTGCGTCCAACCTTTTAAATTTCTCATTTAGCTCTCCTTGCAGTCGATCATGTGAGATCACCAAAGCGGCGATATCCCTATAAAGTCTACAAGGTAGGGGTATAATATGGCGTCACTAGTCAGGTTAGGGATCGTACATGGAAGATTTTCCTTTTCCATTAATATATGTAGTGCGATACCGATTCCATCTTTTAGGATTAGCGATGTCCCGCTCAAAATTTGACTCGTCTGGAAAGTACACATCAGATATAGTTACCGGGGGGGGGGGGGGGTCTAAAACCATAACTCACAGATGACAAAGGAACAATAGAAACCTCGGGTTTCTTTCTGGTGCATGTCGAACAGGGGATGAAGATGATAAGATGCCATACTATAGTGTATATGATGTGTATTCCAATTAGTATAAAGTAAGACGATAAGCAATGA
This sequence comes from Flaveria bidentis, assembly GCA_018326385.1. Taxonomy (NCBI): domain Eukaryota; kingdom Viridiplantae; phylum Streptophyta; class Magnoliopsida; order Asterales; family Asteraceae; genus Flaveria; species Flaveria bidentis. The sequence continues at coordinate 14,885 of BJCM01266670.1, read as the reverse complement.
GTAACTAACAAACTAACTATTTGCAGTTATAGACTAGTGTGTATGCAACCTAGTTCCCTATAACCAATGGCTCTGATACGAATATGTCACACCCTTAAAATCCACGTGCGGGGTTTTACCGCAAGGCAAGTGATCAAACCAGGATCACAGTCACTAGTTACTCAGAATGATTTGCAACATTAAAATAATACCAACCAAAGTTTAAAACTTTAATACTGTGTGGAAGAATTTTGTGAGTAAGAGAAAACCAAAGTATGAAAAGTGTAACATTGGCAAAACACGCACCAACCCAATATTTAAAAACTCATCAATAAAAACCAAATGTCATGCCATAATACGAAGTCTTAAAATGCATGCTGGACTTGTGATGTGCTCCTATTAGCAACTAAAGATAACAACCTGAGAATAGCATACTAAAAGAGTCAACACAATGGTTGGTGAGTTCAAGAGTTTGCTTTTAACATAATCCAAAATAGTTGAAAACATAAGAAGTGAATTGAAATAGATAACTAGTCTATATTCATAACTAATAACCATAGTGATTTCATGATCTAAGCTGTTTGTGTTGCACTTGTTGCCTCCTATCATGACTTACCAGGTTGTGATGATGTTTGTATTTAGGAAAATATTGCACTTGTTTGACCTCGAGGCGCACAAGTGGGGCTTGTCAAATCCAGTAGTACTACCTAAGATTTACTACTAGTTACCAATATTAACGATCCAAAAGTGCAAGGGCTTTCAAGGTATATCACACTATGTTACACTATACATAACTTATAATAATAAAGCGTTTGTAAATAAGTATGCTATCTCCCCCAAAAGAGAATTTTTAAAAAGTGGGGCATTAACTCACCTGTTGCGCAAACGAACAATGATAAATGAGTTAATGATGGATGGAAAGAGAACCCTTCAAAGGTTACCTAGAACATGCAAGTACATAAGTATGTGTACACAAAAAGCTTAACAACCCTAGGTGCTTAAAAAACATATTGACCCAAGGTTTCAGAAAACTTGGCTTATTTGACCTAGTTGACCCGTTTGACCCGTTGGTGACATGGTAATTGAAATCTTGTTTAATCAAGCATAGAAACTCATCGCACTAATTATCATACAAGTTATCACGTATGTCACATCATCAACCTCTTGTTCTACCAAGGTCATCATACAAACTTAGATTATCATAAAACTCGTGCAAATATCAAGTAATCAACATGCTCAACACAATGATAATTACATCACAACTAGTAAATCATACATGGAGTATAATCATGCACTACATGCCATGTGAAGCCACTCATGAGTTCACACCCTAAACCCTGCCAATCCTACTAAGTAGGGGCTTCAGATTGGCACGTATGTATGATGACCATAATCCCATTATTCATAAGATTCAAGCGAATTTACATACATAACAATGATCTATTATAATTCCAAACATGATTCCATAATTGTAGGACTGTTTAAAGGAGTTCTGGTCACTTACAACACAACAAATAATGAGGAGAGACAATTTAGAACACTTAAAAGATCAAATAGGGAACTGGTAACACAAGATTGACACTTAGAACACTAGCAAATATGAGACATAATGAGGAGAGACAATTTAGAACACTTAACAAATCAAATAGTCACTTGTCAAGGATGTTGTATATTTCTCTCAAGTTCTATTGCAAGTATACAAGCATAGAGATAAGTTACAAAATAGTTATAATACATCCTACAACCAACCATACTTTGAAGGCCAGCTGGATACATGATCTAGACAACAACAAAATCAATTTAGAGTCTAAAGGCAGATTGCCTTTTGACAAGTGACTATGACATGGCATAACTCACATCATAATATATTACAAAAAGGATAAAAGTACATAAAGTAAAAAGTAAGGACTCACGACCTAAATGTAGATTTACCAAAATCATGGACCTTTTCACCAACTTGTGAACATTGAGGAATCCTCAAAGATGTAGTGGAAAAGTGGTCCAGCTTTATGGTAAAGTACATTAGATAAAAGCATGTCTTCAAAAGTCTTTGGAAGATAATCTGTCTTCACTTCTTGGCTTCAAAATACTTTGTCCTTGAAGCTTAAAAAGACTTCACTTTAAGCTTCAGAAGATGTTGGTCTTGGCTTTGGAAGATTCTACACTTATAATATTTTCTAGTGCATGGTGTAAAACTTCTAAAGGATTCCACTCAACACTTAGTGCATGCATGAAGGATAGACTTTTAGACGTTCTTGGATGTTTTGGATGCATCAGCCTTATACAGAACCTTACAAATTCTCCCTAGGCATAAGCCAAAACATTTAAAGACTTCAGATATCAACAGTCCTCATGATAATGATGACCAGTCCTTTTTTTATTACATTATCAGGATCACTTAGACTCTCATAGTGTCTTCTCATCTTAAAGAGATCATGAAAAGGAAAATTGAACATGTCTTGCCATGTATAGACATCTTCAATACCTTGATATCTAATAACACACCATCTTTCTAGATTGGTAGTGTAAGTTCAGGATAAGATGGGTCTTCCTGATGCTAGAGGAGCTACTTGAAAAGGAGTTGTTGGAGTTTCCTCTTCTTGCACTTCCTCAGGGTGTTCTGACTTATCCTGAGGTTTGGATGGGGATGACTCTCTCTTATTATTCTTCTTAGGCTTTGGTTTAGAAGCCAATCTTTTCCTCCTCTTTGAACTCTTTAACTAAGAAGATTGGCCTTCAACACCTTGTTGATCATCCTTGTCTTTCTCAGTTGGGTCTTCCTCTCTCACAAGTTCAGAATAAGAGGGGGTAGGACCCTGTTATGGATTAGAAAATGAAGCTTGTTGAGACTCAGCAGGAGGTCCAGGTTGTGTTGTCTCAAAAATTTCAACCTTAACCTCCACTTCTTGAGGAACCTAACTTGGTGGGGAGTGTAAGTCAGTAAGTTCTCCTCTTTTAATCTTCTACTTGATCACCCTAATATGTTCATCCATAGTGGATAAAGAAGTAGGACCAAGTCTCCTTCATGAGGATCCATAAAGCTTCAAGAAGCTCATTATCCTCTATTTACCAACAAACTTCTTTTGGCTTTCCTTGATGATGTCTCTTGAGTTTGCAACTTTTTCTCTCATTTTCTTCTTTGTTTCCTTCCGTTCTTTGAGTACTTGAAGCTCAAGTTGTTTGAGATATTCAAACTAAATGTACTCAAATCCCAAGGGAAGAAGTGCATCTGCCTGGTAGAGATCTATGGCACTCAGGTAGTTGATCATGTTGATCCTATCAGTTTCTTTATCTACCTGAGGTTCTTGTGGTGACACAGTCTCTTGCATAGGGATTTCTTGAACTAGTGAGAGAGAAGGAACATGTTTGTACAACCTTTTCAGTCTCTTTTCCTCTTTGATCTAAGAAGCATTCTTGCATCCTCTACTTCCTTCTTCTCCCTTGACATTTCCATGTCAGCTAGTTCATTCAATTCTTCTTAGGGGAGGGAGATGATGTTATCAATATCATAGTTCTTGGTCTGTAAGTAAGCAATCCTAACTGCCCTTAACTCATCATCTTGAGTGTTTGGTCTGGGGGCAGCCCTGATTGCAGCTTCATGAAGCCAATAGAACCAACAGAAGAACTTTCTCCCCTTAGCTTCCTTTTCCTCACTATCTCCTCCTCCTCATCTCCTCAAGAGTTAGAATACTTTTCTCTTTGTCACCAACAGACCTTTGTGACTCAAGGTGAAAAAAGCTTTGGCCTTCCTTGCTTGGTGTAGCATCCATGCTCTTGCCAGAGATAAGTTGAGATACCTCTTCACCAACAGGTGTCTCATCAAGGGAATGAATTTATGTAGCAGTTGTTGGTGAGATAGGGCTCTTTGGCTCTATCATTGGGCCTTCAGTCAAGGTTTTCCCTTTGAAGCTAATCTTAGGGTCTACCTCAACATCCAATTAACCAATGACATTGCCTGATTGCCTTTGTCTCCTTCTGAGGCTGAACTCTTCAGTAATCCTGTCTTGAATCCTTTAAGGAACTTACTAGCCTGTCTAGATTGGCTTGGGTTGACAAATGGCATCTTCATAAGGTCAAGACCTTCATAGTAGTTCAAGGTCTGAAAGTTGAAGACCTCTTGCTACCCTTGAACTCTTTAAAGAATAAGGGCTCTTCTATCAATATCATACCTCCACCCTATGATGTAGTTGGAAGTTCCTTGAGGTGGAGAGGACACAACCCTTGGTATACCTTCCTTAAATAGACTCTAAATGAAAGATTCTATAGAGTCCACATCAATTTGAACTTAAGGAAGTTGCTGAGTATGAACAACGACAAGTGAGGATGGTGAGTCCTTAGTGTCCATACTATGTGAGGAACTCCTAGGTTTTGTGATTGTAATGAGTTTCTCCCCCTTTTTGGTATCACCACCCACTTGCATAGGTAAGTTAGGAGTTAGGTCAATCATATCCACAAGTTCTGGTGTTTCTGGTTGAGCTCTTCTTACGTCTCCCAACTAGTTTTTCCTTGAGATAGGATATCTCAAGTTGTTGATCATTAACCCTATTTTGTAAGGTAGTCACCTGAGATTCCAAGTGACTAACCTTAGAGACTAAATAGGTGCATGTTTTTGAAAATTTTTTCACCTTTAGTCTCAGATTCCCCTCTTCTTCACTAGAAGAGTCATTGGGGGATGAGATTATTAGACCAAAGTCCTCAATCTCACCACCAACATCAGGTTCTTAGTTGATGGTTTTCCTCTGCTCATTGACAAATTCAACAGAAGTGTCAATGGGATGAGTTGCCATTGTTAAGCTCTTACTAATATAATTACTTGCAGAAGTGAGAGCCTCTTCCATATGGATCTCCTGAACATGTTTAGGAAGATCCACCTCAGTAGTAGGTGGATGATGTGGGCTAGATAGGGGAGATGTAGGAGCACTCATCTCTCTTTAAGTAGGGGAAAAGAATGAAGATTCATGGTACTCACTAAATCCTAAGTCTTCATCAGCATAGAAGTCAAGCCTAGGAATTGGTTGGTTTAAATCTAAAGGCTGGGGATGGTAGCTTTCCCCTGAAGGTTGTTCACATGAGTGTTAAGACTTAGAGTGAAGGCTTAAAGTTGTTGGCTAATGAGCTCATCAGGTTGAGCATGAGGAACCTCAGTATTGATTCTTAAAGAGATGGGAGTGGTTTGCTCCTCAGGGGAAGTGGGAGCTCCAGTGTCCACTTCCTCCTGTGTGGGTAGTGATATAATAGCATGCACAGACTGAATAGTTTGTGCAAGGGTTTGTTTGGATCTTCTTTGGTAGGTGAGGGTAATTTGTGGCTGTTTTGGTGGTTGAGAGGTAGAAGATGTGGGTTCAACACTAGCTTGTGTTGCTAGGTTATCACCTTGAGCAATAAGATCTAACATTTTGGGGACAAGGGCTGTTTCTACCCTAAACAAGCCAATAGTTGGCTTCTCCAAAATTTTATAGATGCCGGGCTTCATCTGTCCCAATTTAAGAATATTATCTATTTCCCTTAACTGTGAGCTCAATTCACAGTTAAGAATGTGTTGAACATATCTACGAAACATATAATACTCTAAGGAGTCCAAGTTAGCAAGAAAATTTGTATGAACAAACCGAGAGTACTTGAACTTGACCCCTTAAACCATCCTATGAACTATGAAAGATTTTCAGGAATCTGGTCCCAACCCCCATGTTTGTTAGACTAGCTATGGATGATCACATGAAGTAAGTACTTCCAGTAGGAGGAGACCTTCCCTTTCGTGAATGTCTTGACAGAGAAATTTCCTTCATAGCCCATTTGTTGGAAAGAGTGGTAAACAAATTCTTTGGGAAAGGACAATTCACCTTCCTCATCATCCAGCTGAAAGTGAGTGTTGATGATAGCTGAATTGATGAAGATTGTCCTCATCTGCATTGTAGCAGATAATGCCTTCTCCCCATCCATGATGACCTCTTGGAAGGTCTTCCAAAATTAAAGCAAATGATCCTCATAAAGAAAATGATCAATGGTAAGGGAGGTGGAATAGTTGGACAGAGCCAAAAAACTGACAAACCTCTGAGAAACTAGGATCTTTCTCAGAGTGCAACAAAGCAACCTGATTGTGTTTCCTGTGAAGTTGCATGGAGAAATTTGGCTCATTTCTACAGTTTAGGTTGGCCATTGTTAGAGAGCTTAGAGGTAAAGGAAGTGAAGAACAAAAGCGGTTTCTGGGTTAATATACGTTTAGGAAATGTTCTGAAGAAGAAGAGAGTGAAAAGAGGGAGGAACCGTTGGGTATATATATGAAATAGATCTCAGACAAAGTTAATGAAAGATGATAAACTTTGAAATCTGAATGTCGGTCCCACCTCTAACAAAGTGTTTTCTTTTACCCAAAATTTAGTTTTCTTATAAGTCGAAAATCTTCCGAAGGTAATTCTTCTTCGGAAGTTTTAATGAAAAGCTTCCAAAGCCAAATTGGCTTCGAAAAATATTCTAAAGAGTTTTGAAAATTTTGCTTCGGAAGAGATCAACACTTGAAAGTTTTAATAAAAACTTCTTAGAGTTAATTGCTTTTGGAAGAAAACTGTTCTTTAAAGCATACATGTATGTTAAGAGGAAGTTAAGCTTCAGAAGATATTGTGAATTTTTTTTCTGAAGGTAAATTCTCTTAAGTAGTTGTTTGATTTGAAGACTTAAATTTCTTCCGAAGGTAAAAGGATATCTTCTGAAGGATAATTTTTTTCCGAAAATCTAAGGAATGTCTTGAAAAGACTTTTGTTCTTCCAAAGTAAACCAGGGTTTATGTAAGTGATAGAATAGACAACTTAGAACACACATATGTTATAGAAATAATATGATTAAAATTTAAGAAAAGCTACTCAAAGTTAATCATCCCAATAGCTAAAATTAGATATTTAAATCTTTGTTCATCAAAAGCCTTTGTGAACATATCAACATATTGTTCATTTGTGTTAACTTTGACTAGTTTGATTAGTCTTTTCTCAAAATTATATCTAATCAAATGATACTTGATAATGTTTTGTTTTGTCCTTGAGTGCTGCACAAGATTCTCTATGATAGAGATAACACTATTGTTGTCTATGTAAATGGGAGTCTGCAGGACCGTTGAAGGGTATGCAAATACAACCTAACAACACAAAGAGGAGAGTTGCTTAAAAACACTCAACTTAATCAGATAGTGAAACTGGCTAACCTCAAGTAATGACACTAAGAACACAAGTAAATATGAGACAGAACAAGATAACAAGATACACAAAGACATGATTTTCAAGATTGTAGTATATTGCCTTCTCAAGCTCTATTACAAGTGTTACAAAGCATAATCAAAAAGTTACAAGTACTTGAGATACATATACTACATCCTACAGCTAGCCATACTTTGAAAGCCAACTGGATACAATTGACTAGACATAAAACTAAATCAATTGTAGAGTCAAAAGGCAGATTGCCTTTTGACTAGTGACTATGACATGCCATAGCTCACATCCTAATCTATTACAAAAAGGATAAAGTACATGAAGTAGAAAGTTATAGACTCAAGACCTCAATGTACAGTTACGAAAAGTATGGACCTTTTCACCAACTTGTGAAAGTTGGTAACTTTACAGAGTTACAGAGGAAAGGTATCCAACTTTATGTAAAGTACATCAGATAAAGCATGTATACTAAAAGTCTTCGGAAGAAATTTGTCTTCAAGTGTCGGCTTCGAAAGACTTTGTCTCTAAAGCTTCGAAAGACTTCATCTTTGGCTTTGAAAGATATTGGTCTTGACTTTGGAAGATTTCACACTTAGAATATTTGTGTTGCTTGTGTGAAACTTTCGAAAAAGTCTTCTTCAGTACCCATGTGCATGCATGCATGAGAGACTTTGGGTGTTTGGGTTGCATCAGCCTTTTCATATAATCTCTACAAACTCCCCCTAGGCTGATGATACCAAAACACTAGAAGACTTCAGATATTGACAGTCCTCATCAGAATAATAACCATCCCTTTCTTCATGAGATGATGAGGATCCCTTAGACTATCAATGTGTTTTCTCATATCAAAGAGATCATGCAGAGGTAGATTGAGCATGTCTTGCCATGTGTAGACATCCTCAATGCCATGATCTCTAATGAAATGTCACCTTTCTTGATTTGTGGTGAATTTCCAGGACAAGATGGGTCTTCCTAATGTTAAAGGAGTTGCTTGATTTGGAGATGATGGAGCATCCTCTGGCTGCACATCCTCAGGATGTTCTGACTCATCTTGAGGTTCGGAAAAGGATGTTTCTTTCTTTTTCTTTCTCTTTGGCTTTGAAGCCATCCTTTTCTTTCTCTTTGTTCCTTTTAACTGAGAAGACTGGTCTGCAGCACCTAATTAATCTTCTTTTTCTTTCTCAGTTGGGTCTTCCTCTCTCATAGGTTCAGAAGGAGAGGGAGTCTGACCCTGCTATGGATCAGAAGATGAAGTTTGCTGAGATTCAGTAGGAGGTGCAGGTTGTGTTGTCTCAGGTTGTTCAACCTTAACCTCCACTTCAGGTGGAGCTTCACTTGGAGGGGAGTGTAAGTCTATCAGCTCTCCACTCTTGATCTTCTCCTTGATTACCCTAATATGCTCATCCATAATGGATAGAGACATAGGGCCAAGTCTCCTTCCGGAGAATCTATACAGCTTCAAGAAGCTTATCATCCTTTGTCTGTCTGCAGACTTCTTCATGCTTTTCTGGATGATGGCTCTTGACTTTGTAGCTTCTTCCCTTAGCTTCCTTTTAGTGCTCTTTCTTTCCTTGACTATCTCAAGTTCAAGTTGTTTGAGATGCTCAAACTCAACATAGTCATAGGATAATGGAAGAAGTGCATCTACCTGATAGAGGCCTGTGGCACTCAGGTAGTTGATCATTTTGATCCTGTCTTCTTCTCTGTCTACCTGAGGTTCTTGTTGAACCACATCCTCATGTGCAGGACTTTCTTGAACTGGGGAGAGAGTAGGAACATGCTTATACAATCTTTTCTTTCTTCTTTCTTTTTTATTTGTACCAGTAGCTCAACATCTTCTGCCTCTTTCTTCTCCTTTGACCTTTTCATGTCAACCAATTCATTCAATTCCTCTAAGGGAAGAGAAATGACATTGTCAATATCATAATTCCTGTTATGCAAGTAATTGATCTTAACTGCCCTCAGCTCATCATCCTGAGTGTTTGGCCTGGGGGCAGTCCGGATAGTAGTTTCCATGAGTCTTGCAGACCCAGAAGAGGAACTTTCTCACTTTAGCTTCCTTTTCCTCTCTCTCCCCTCCTCCTCAATCTCATTAGATGTCATCTTTCTTTTCTCTTTTTCACTCACAAACCTTTGTGACTTAGGGTGGAGAGAGATTTGGCCTTCATTGCTTGGTGTAGCTTCCAAGCTCTGGCCAGAGAGAGGTTGAGAAGCACCTTCACTAGCAGGCGTCTCAAAAAGGGTATGAATCTTTGCAGTAGTTGATGATGATGAGACATGGATCTCAGGTTATGCCACTGGGCCTTTAGTCAAGGTTTTCCCTATGAAACTAATCTTAGGGTCTGCCGCAACATCTAGTTAACCGATGGCATTACTTGATTGCCTTAGTCTCCATCTGAAGCTGAGCTCTGTAGTGATCCTGTCTTGGATTCTTTTAGCCAGCTTTTCAACTTGTCTTGATTGGCTTTGATTGATAAGTGGCATGTTGACTAGATCCAGACCTTCATAGAAGTTCAAGGTCTGAAAGTTAAAGACCTCTTGCTGTCCTTGAACTCTAAGAATGATGAGGGCTCTTCTTTTGCTGTCATACCTCCACCTAGTGATGTAATTTGAAGTTGGCGGAGATGACATAACCCTTGGTATTCCTTCCTCAAACAGAATTTGTATGTAGGAGTCTATAGAGTCCACATCAATGTGAACTTGAGGAAGTTTCTGAGTGTGCACAATTGCAAGTGAGGATGGTGAGTCCTCAATGTCCATACTCCTTGAAGAACTCCCGGGTTGTGTGACTGTAATGACTTTCTCCCCCTTTTTGGTAGCATCACCCACTTGCATAGGTGAGCTAGGAGTTATGTCAATCACACTCACAGGTTCTTGTGTTCTTGGTTGAGCTCCTCTTAAAGGTCTCCCAGCTAGTTTGTCCTTAAGATTAGAAATCTCAAGTTGCTGATCATTGACCCTGTTTTGCAAGGTAGTCACTTGAGATTCAAGATGACTAACCTTGGAGACTAAATATGTGCATGTTTGTGACAGTTTTTGCACCTTTAGTCTCAAATTCCCCTCATCTTCATCAGAAGAATCATTGGGGGATGAGAGAATTAGACCAAAGTCCTCATTCTCCCCACCAACTTTAAGTTCTTGGCTGTTGGATTTTCTCTGCTCACTAGTAGCCTTAGTTGAGGTGTCAATGTGCAGAGTTGCCATGGTTGAGGTCAAGTGATAGCCTCTTCCATATGGAAATCTTGAATAGGTTTAGATGTGTCCACCTCAGTAATTGGTGATTGATGTGGGCTAGATATAGGAGACTCAGGAGCACTCATCTCTCTTTGAGTAGGGGAAAAGAAGAGAGATTCATGGTACTCACTAAAACCTAAATCTTCATCAGTATAGAAGTCAAGGTTGGGAATTGGTTGGTTTGAGTCCAAAGGCTGAGGATGGTAACTGTCCCCTTAAGGTTGATCACTTGAGTGTTGAGACTCAGAGTGATGGCTTAAGGCATTTGGGCTTATGAGCTCATCAAGCTGAGCATGAGGAATCTCAACACTGATCATTAAAGGAATGGGAGTGGTCTGCTCCTCAGGAGAATTAGGAGCTCCAATGTCCACTTCTTCCTGTGTTGGTGAGTATATAGGGCATGCATAGACTGAGTAGTCTGAGTAGGGATTCGTTTGTGTTTTCTTTGGTAGGTGAGGGTGATTTGTTGCTGTTGAGGTGGTTGGAATGTAGAAGGTGTGGGTTCAACACTAGCTGGTGCTGCTAGGTTGTCACCTTGAGCAATGAGCTCTAACAATTTTGGGACAAGGATTGTTTCGACCCCAAAGAAGCCAACAATGGGATTTCTTAATATTTTAAAAATGTCGGGCTTTATCTGTCCCAATTTAAGAGTATTACTTGTTCCCCTTAAATGTGTGCCCAGTTCACAGTTAAGAATGTATTGAACATATCTAGGGAACATGTAGTACTCCAAGGAGTCCAAGTTTGCAAGCAGATTAGTGTAAACAAACTAAGAGTACTTGAACTTGACTTCCTGAACCATCCCATGAACAATGAAAGAGAGATCTTTAGGAATCCGGTCCCATCCACCATGCTTGTTTGATAAGCTGTGGATAACCACATTGAGCAGGAATTTCCATTGGGATGAGACCTTCCCTTTCCTGAAGGTCTTGACAGAGAAGTCTCCCTCATAGCCCATCTACACGAAGGAGTGGTTAACAACTTCTTTAGGGAATAACACCTCACCTTATTCATCATCCAGCTGAAGATGTATGTTGATGATGGCCGGAGTGATGAAGACTGTTCTCCCCTGCACTGTGGCAGATAGTGCCTTCTCCCCATCCATGACGACCTCTTGGCAGGTCTTCCAAAATTCTAGCAGATGATACTCATAGAGTGTAGGATCAATGGTTAGGGAGGTGAAGTAGTTGGACAAAGCTAAGAAACGACAAAACTCTGAGAAATGTGGATCTTTCTCAGAGTGTAACAGAGCAACCTGGTTGTGTTGCCTGTGTAACTGCATGGAAAAGTTTGGGTCATTTTTGCGATAAAGGTTGGCCTTTTTGAGAGAGCTTAAGGATGAAGAAAGATGAAAGAAAGTAAGTTCAAAGAGAAATTTGGAGTTTTAGGTCTAGAGGAAAGAAGGAGATGATAGAAAGAAGGGGAAACCGTTGGGTTTATAGGACAAAGTTAATGAAAGAGGATAAACTTTGAAATCCGTAAGTCGATCCCACCTCTGAAAAAGTAGTTTGCTTTTGGTCAAAAAGTAGTTTTCTTGGAAGTCAAAAAGCTTCCGAAGGTAAATTATCTTCGGAAGTTTTAATGAAAAAGCTTCCGAAGCTAAAATGACTTCGGAAGAATTTCCTATGGATTTTGAGAATTTTGCCTTCGAAAGAAGATTAAGACTTGAAAGTTTCTACAAGGGAACAAAGCTTCCAAGAGTTAATTTGCTTCGGAAGAAAGTTGTCCTTGAAAACATACAAGTGACTAAGCTTCGGAAGATATTTAAGAGATTTCTTCCGAAGATAAATTACTTGGGCAATTATCTGTTTTAAAGGCATAAGTTTCTTCCGAAGTTAAGGACATATCTTCCAAAGAATCAAAATTTTTAGAATTCTAAGGAAAGTCCTCAAAAAGTTTTTCATCCAAAGAAAAACAAGAGCTTATGAAGGTGATAAACTATACAAATTAGGACACACAAATTTTAAGAAATAATTAGTTTTAAGAAAAACCTACTCAAAGTTTATCATCCCAATAGCTGATATTAGATATTTAAATCTCTGTTCATCAAAAGCCTTTGTAAACAGATCAACATATTGTCATTTGTGTGAACTTTGACTAGTTTAATTAATCCCTTTTCACAAATACATGTGTCAAACATGATATTAGGCCTACTAGCTGTAAGATACATAAGAGACCCAATCATAACCCTGTATAACTATTAATCTACACACTCCCCTTTAAGATCAAGTCCAAGAGAGTGGTTTCTAGCTATGGGTGTCTTAGCAATCTTACAGTCAGTCATGTTGACCCTTTTGAGGATGCCTTGAACATACTTTGACTGACTAATGAAGATGCCATCGTCAACTTGCTTCACTTGAATTCCCCCATGGCACTCATTTCAAATTTGTCCTTCATCAGCTTCTCAAAGTCTTTGTAGAGCTTTGGATTAGTTGATCTAAAGATGATGTCATCTTCATACACTTGAACTAGCATTATGTCATTTCCCTGTCCTTTGATGAAGAGAGTTCCATCTATAGTACCCCTTCTGTATCCATGCTTGCAGAGGTACTAAGACAGAGTCTCATACCATTTCCTGGGTGCCTGATGCAGCCGATAAAAAGCTTTATCAAGCTTGCAGATGTAATCAGGATGAATAGGATCTGCAAAACTAGGTGGCTATTTGACATATACCTCCTTATCAATCACCCCATAAAGAAAAGCACACTTGACTTCAAGTTGATAGACCTTGAAGTTCTTAGATGCAGCAAATGCCAAGAATATCCTAACAGCTTCTAGTCTTACTATAGGAGCAAAGATATCAGTGTAGTCAATTCTTCTTCTTGTGTGTATCCTTGAACAACTAGTCTAGCTTTATTTTTGATGACAATGCCTCTATCATCCTTCTTGTTCCTAAACACCCATTTGGTTCCAATCGTAGTCCTCCCATAAGGAAGAGGACAAAGGTTCCAAACTTTCTGTCTTTTGAATTGAAGTAGCTCCTCTTGCATAGCTTCAACCCAACTTCCATCCTTTAGAGCCTCATCTACTTTCTTTGGCTCTATCTGAGATAAGAAATAAGAGTGAAGACAAATATTTGCTTCATGGGTTTATCCTCTTGTTCTTATCCCTATGTTAACATATCTAATGATGTTTGTAATGGGATGGGACTTGTGGATCCTTAGTTGAGAGATCACAGCAAGTTGCTGAGAGAGATCCAAATTAGAGAAATTTAGATCTGGCATTGATGTAGCTCCCACTACATCAGCACACTTATCAAGAGAGACTTGATCCAATGAGTGTATGACATCATTGATGTTGTCATCTATGGAGTGGTTTCAACATCAAGAAATTCCTGATCACTGTCACCACCACCATTGTTTTCTTCTACATTTGAAGTATCTTTATCTGGTTGTAGAGCTTCTAAGCTGAAATTTGAAGGCATGTCAGATGTATCAGCTAAATTTGTCATTGTGGTGCTGATAAAAACCTCATTTGCAGAACCAGTTACAACTGGAGCTGAATTTGTATGGCTCGAAGGTCTTCTAAGCTCAAATCTTGGGTCAGGATCACCTGTGGGTAAGATATCTATAGGTTTTGAAACATTCTCACAAGTTTGTTAAAACAGTTGGTAACTAAATCAAGATCAAACAACCAATCAGGACTAGAACCATCCACACATGGTGTGTCTTCATTGAAAGTCACATTGGCTGACTCCTCAAAATTCAAGTTCTGAGATTGTATACTCTGTAAGCCTTAGCTTGAGAAGAGTATCCAATGAAGTGTCCGTCATATGCTTTCTCAGCAAATTTGGCAATTTGATTTTTGGTATTCAAGACAGTGCAAGGACATCCAAATGACCTAAGAAAACCAATGAAAGGTTTCCTCTTATACGAAAGTTCATAAGAAGTCTTGCCATGAGTCTTAACCACTAAAACTCTGTTATGCACATAGCAAGCAGTGTTGACTGCCTCTACCCAGAAGGTGATGGGTAGCTTAGAGTCAGACAACATAGTTCTTGTAGCTTTAATCAGTGTCTTATTTCTCCTCTCAGCAACACCATTTTGCTGAGGAGTCCTGGGAGCACTATATTGTCTTGTAATACCTTTTTCATCAGAAAATGTATTAAGGATTTGGTTCTTGAATTCAGTTCCCCGATCATATCTTATAGTTTTGACCTTGTGATCAGATTGATTCTTAATCTTTAGGATGAAATTGTTTAGAATTTCAGTGGTCTCATCCTTAGTTCCAAGGAAGAAAACCCAAGTGAATCTTGTAAAGTCATCTGTGATCACCAAACAATAAGAGGTCCTTCCTAGACTTATTACATTGGTAGGGCCGAAGAGATCCATATGTAACAAGTGTAGAGGTGTAGTGATGGAGTTTCTTTCCTTAGGCTTATGAGATACCTTGTGTTGCTTCCCTTTCAGGCATGCAACACAATGATTATCACTTGTAAACTCTTTCTTTGGCATTCTAGTTACCAAATCATTCTTA
>BJCM01266669.1:0-10818 GCA_018326385.1 Flaveria bidentis | reverse complement strand
CCCCGAAGCACCCCTCCCCTTCGGCCCCTTCACAGTCGCCCACCTGCAGGTAATTTTTTTTTGATTTGTTGTTTGTATGATTAGTTTGTTTGTATATGGTTAGTTTGTTTGTATGATTAGTTTGTTTGTATGATTAGTTTGTTTATATGATTAGTTAGTATATGTTTAGTTTGTTTGTATGATTAGTTTGTTTGTATGATTAGTTTGTTTGTATGATTAGTTTGTATATGGTTTGTATGAGAAATAAATTGGTTTAGTTGCTTAGTATATGATTTGTATGATTAGTTTGTTTATGGTTTGTATGAGAAATTAATTGGTTTAATTGGTTGGTATATGGTTTGCATTATTAGTTTGTATATGGTTTGTATGAGAAATGAATTGGTTTAGTTGGTTGTTATATGGTTGGTATATGGTTTGGTATATGGTTTGTATATGGTTTGTATATGGTTTACTTGGTTGTTATAGTTTGTATGAAGAATAAATTGGTTTATTAATTGGTTTTTTAAGGTTAGTGATTATGTTTTTATTGTTTAATAGAAATGGGCGAGAAACATCAATGGTCAAGCGAGCAAATTCAATGTTTGTTAGAAACTTGCGTTGAAGAAATAAATAAGGTGGGTAGGAAAGGTTTTAGTATGCAAAAAGACTCTTGGAATAGATTAGGAAAAATTCTTAAAGAAAAGTTTGACCTTGAATTGAATCAAAAACAAATGAAGAACGCCTATGACAATCTGAAAGCCAAGTACGTCAGATTTGTGTATTTGAAAAACAAAACAAGAAATATATATAATTCTCAAACAAATACTTTTTCCCTAACAAACAAGGAGTGAGAAGAATTTAAGAAGGTATGTTCACATATAAACATATACTTATATATATATTTAAAGGCTACATATAAATATATACTTATAATATTCTATATTTTGGGTTTAGGGGCATTCGAAGGCTGGATCTTTGAAAACGACTCCATTGCCTTTTCCAGAACTTTGTGCAGAATTATTTGATGGTAATACTGCCACTGGAAATTGCAAGTGGACTTCAACTCAAACAACTTCAGTTGCTGGATCATCTTCTGCTCAATGTGTCAAACCACTTATGATTACACATACAATTCTTCATGACATAGAAGATGATGCCGGTTCTTTTGATTTTGAACAACACAATTCCGAGCCTATTCAAGAGGATACCCCCGAGCCTACCGAGGATACGGCCCCCAACCCTATTCCAAACAAAAGGGCCAGAACCTTGAAATCATCTATCATATATGATGATTTCGCATCTGATATGCAAAAGGCTCTTCAGATTTTGATTAAAGGAAAAGATGGAGCAACAGTACATGACTGTTCTGAAAGGTTAAAATTGGTTGGGTTAGACCTGTTAGATCCTTTATTTTTAGCTGTTTTTCATATCTTTGGAGTGTCGTCACCCATGAGAGAGGCGTGGATGACACTGCCATAAATTCCAGAAGTATTAAAAGGCTGGATTACAATGACTGCTAAAAGTATGAAACTAATATAATTGTGCACGTGACGTTGTTTATGTTTGATGGTTGTATTGGGTTAGTGATGACATTGTTATGTTTTGATGGTTGTATTTGGGTGGTGTTGACATTGTTATGTTTTATGGTTGTATTTGGTTGGTGATGACATTTTGTTATGTTTTATGGTTAATGTTTATGATGAAATTTTGATGTTTAATGGTTGCCTTTTTTATTATTAACACATGATCATATGGATTATAATAAGAAATTACTTCTAGTAATTCTTATGTACTTGTATGTTCGTTTTTTTTGGAGAAGAGATTTGAAACGAATGCGAGACAATGATTCAGAAATGACAGGGCATAAATACACGTTAGAGTTATTGCAAGGAAATCCCAAACAATGCATTGCATTGCTACGTATGTCTCGTGAATCCTTTGTCCGACTATGTGCACATTTTAGAATAAATTATTCGTTAAAGGATAGTAAACATGTATCGGTTAGGGAGAAGATGGCTATGTTTCTAATGATAATTGGTCATAATCAACGTTACGTGGTTATAGAGCATAGATTTCAACACTCAAAGCAAACAATTCATAAATTCTTTTATGAAGTGTTAGATAAAATTATGCTTTTTGCCAAAAATATGATAGTACCAACTTCTTTCAATCCAAATCCAAACATTTTGGGACATAACAAAAGACTTCGGCGAATTTTTAAGGGAGCGGTTGATGCACTTGATGGTACTTTGATACATGCTGTTGTCCCTGATAGTAAACAAGATTTATATAGAGGAAGGGGAAAAGGAGAGTTTTATCAAAACGTATTAGAAATTTGTGACTTCAACATGATTTGTAGATTCATTATGGCGGGTTGGGAAGGGGTAGCACATGATTCCAGAATATTATCAGAGGCCTTTTCAGATACAAATGCTCCATTCCCGTTACCACCATCAGGTATATAAATTGTTTTTAAATGTTTGGTATTTTAGTTTAATTTCCTAATTATTTATATATCCTTACAGATAAATATTATCTTTGTGATGTTGCTTACGCACACATACGAGGATTTATGGCTTCATATCGTAATGTAAGGTATTGGCTTGGAGATTTTCGTAGGAATCGTGCATTGATCGATAAAGAAAAAATTAACCATGCACATGCAAAACTACGAAAAGTTATTGAGCGTTCGTTTGGTGTTTTGAAAGCACGGTTCCCTATATTGAAGAGGATGGCACCATTTCCGTTGGTTACACAAAGGAACATTACCGTTGCATGTTTCGTGTTGCATAATTTTATAAGGAAAGTGGGTCTTAGCGATGACTTTTTTACACAATACGGTCAACCCAATGTGTCCTTTGAAAATTGTGATATGCACATTGATGCTGACGAAAATGATGTTGAAGAACATGGTACCATATCTGATCGAGAATATATGAGTCAATTAAGAGATGAAATTGCTGAGCAGATAATGCAGAATGTCGCATAAACGATTTATAAATGTAATCGTATGGTTTTATGAATATTATTGTAGTGTTGTATGACTTTTATTTATATTTTAATGTATTTCTATGACTTTTATTTATATATTAATGTATTAGTTGTTTTTAAAGTTTAAGAAATAAATTTAGTTTAATTACAGAATATTTCAGCATTCTGCAGAGGTTAAACAAAACAAACAGTCTTTTTTCTTGCAGAATGCAGACATTTGGTCCACCTCTTCTGCAGCAGATGTCTGCAGTTGTGGTCCGCAGACTGCAGACGTTTTCCTGCAGAAAAAACAAACAACACCTAAGTGTCCTTATTATCAGACGCCAAGAAAGCAAGTTGAACTTCATGATGCTAAACCAAGTTCTTCAAAAAGGAGTTCAATTACTCCACCAAAAAGAACTATGAACCTAAAGTTCAAACCATAAGCCAATCGTTTGTTTATCACAAATAGGCCTTACACAAAACTGGCTTATGGAAAGAAAAGTCAAGTCAAATGTCTGATAATGAGAACAAGAAGAAGAACGATATGCCCTCTCCCTCAAATGGACAGTGAGTTGAAATCATGATGTGTGATTCCTCTGGGTCACCCAAGCCAGTTAAGGCTTGGGTCCCTAACCTAAACTAATCATTTCCTTTAAATGTGCAGGGTGTCCGCTATAGCGCTTCTACAAATACTTGGATTGTTGATAGCGAGGCATCAATGCATATGACTGGGAACCTATCTCTCCTGTCTAATGTCAAACCAATTAAAAGGGGTTACGTTTCATTTCCTGTAAATAAAGGAGGATATATCACTGCACAAGGCGAAGTGGGAAACAAAAAAGTCAAGTTTGACAAGGTCAATTACATTCAACAACTACAAAATAACTTGCTTTCTGTATCCTAGATTTGTGACAGAGGATTCAAGGTAGTTTTTGACAACAAGAAGTGCTTTCTGTATCATCGGGACAAAGTTTACAAACTAAATAAGGCTCTCTATGGGCTCCATCAAGCCCCAAGAGCATGGTATGAGAAGCTCTCGACTCATCTTATGAAACACGGCTTTCGCAAAGGAGTGATTGATTGTACATTGTTCGTCAAATAAAAAGATGGTGACTTACTGCTCGTACAAATTTATGTTGATGGCATAATTTTCGGTTCCAAAAACGAAGAATTGTGTAAAGAATTTGAAGCTGTAATGAAAGTAGAATTTGAGATGAGTGTCATGGGAGAGATGAAGTTCTTGCTCGGGTTATAGGTGGATCAGACACCAAATGGAATATTTCTACATTAGACCAAGTATATAGGTGATATCCTAAGTCGGTTTGATATGGATAATGCTTCGGCAACTGGGACTCCACTTGCTACAAACCACGACGTGGCACCTGACGAAAATGGTAATCTGGTGGATGCCACCATGTACCGAGGAATGATCGGATCCCACGTGTACCTCACTGCCTCACGACCTGATATCATGTACGCGACGTGTCTGTGTTCTAGATACCAGGCAAAACCCAAAGTCAACCATCTCATAGGAGTTAAAAGGATATTTCGTTATCTGAAGGGTACTCCAACCCTCGGGTTGTGGTATCCTCATGACGATGACTTTGAGCTTACGGCGTAAAGCGATTCGGATTATGGCGGCTGCAAAATGAATTATAAGTCAACATTAGAAGGGTGTCAATTCTTTGGTAGACGGTTAGTCACCTGGCAGTGTATGAAGCAGACCTCAGTTATGTGAAGTTGAATACGTTGCTGCTGCAAGTTGCTGTTCACAAATCATCTCGATTCAACAGCAAATGTGTGACTATGGTTTGAATTCTCTAACACTCTTATATTTGTTGATAATTTTTCTGCTATCGCTGCAACAAAAAATCCGATCCAACATCCTAAAACTAAACACACCAGGATTAAATATCACTTTATACGTGATTGTTTTGAAAAGAATTTAATCGATGTGGTTAAAATCAATACGGATTTTCAACGCGACGAACTCTATACAAAAGCTTTTGATAAACCGAGATTCTTTATATTCGTTAGAGGTCAACGACATGATAAAGAAAATGTGAAGTGATTCCAGAAGACGAAAGTCTATAGTCCGACGAGTAGAGTTATTTGTATTATTATTATTTTTTATTTCATTTATTTTCTTTTTATTTCTTCACCTATAAAATCCAAAAACTCAAAAATATTTTTGGTTTTAGAATTTTAGGGGGAGAATAAGTTAGATTAGTATTAAATTAGTCGTTTTATTAAAAAAACAAGGGAGGAGGACAACTTAGCTAAAAGGAAAGAAATCAAATCTTTGATGCTGATTCAACAAATTTGTAAAATGATAGTACACAGGGAACAAATTATTTGGGACTTCAAAAGTTCAACTGTTTAAGATGCAAAAGTCAAAGTTTAAGTCTGAAAAGTCTAAGCAAAATAAAAAGAAAAATGATAGCAAAACTAGTAGGTTACCAAGGTAACATAAAGAAAGTAGACCTGGAGGCTGTTAGTTCATTATATGATGTGTCAGTAGATTCAACACAATAGACAAATGGACCTCATTGGTGGTTCCAATTACAAACTAAGTTGTTCAACCTGCTGTGGGTTCCCATCTTATCCTTGGTTAACACAATCAACATTGTTCCAATAAGGGGTGAAGAGCAAAATAAACGCCACATATATGTGCAGACGACCATAAAATTTGAGCAAAGCACATGAAAAATGCATAAAGCAATCTAGCTAATAACCTATGTTGTTGGTGTGATATGTGCAAAAAGAAAAATAATTGCTCAAACAAGACGATAGATTGTGTGCCTCTCTGTTGTGCGGTAGCACTAACCTGAGGATAAGCATAACCTATATATTCTAGAATTCATTGTTGTTTGCGCCTCTCTGTTGTGCGATGGCACTGACCTAAGGCTTAGCATCTCTTTGAAAGCTCTTAGAATAGTCTCTTCTTGAAATATACCCGTAGACCGCTGAAAAATCTTCTGAGGAATGTTGATTACCATGTAAGCGTGGGAACCACAAAAGCTTGTTGAAATAATTAAACCTTAACTCATCACCAATGTGTGTCAAAAGTCTGTGTATGGATTTAAGAGGACAAGTATACTGACAATCATTGCCAGCTGCAGTTCCTGAAAGTCAAAATCATTGTGTGCATCTTGTAGCTCTAGTATGATTTCCTAAATTGCTATTTATTATCAGTTAAAACAAGGATCAAGCATCAAAATCATTTATTAAAATATCCCAAGTGATTCTGATATACCTGTATGATTCCAAAATGAATTGTACCAGAAATGATAAACTAGAATTGAAGTTGTGTTATCCAGGAATTAAAATCGATTAGAACTACTCTAATAGGTTTAATATCCAATCTCTAAACAAAAATACAAAAATAAGTCTTGATTTTGTTTGTTAAATTTTCTAGTTGCTTTATTTTTTCATTTTAGTCATTTAGTAGATAAAAGTCGGACTAGGCATCGAGACTTCACCTATGAATCACTCACTCAAAAGGGTCACATCTGAGGTGACCAAAACATTCAAAATTAAAAATGAGTCACGTCTAAGGTGACAAATTCGTTGTAACTAAAAGGATCACGTCTGAGGTGATCAACAATTTTTTCACTGTTAAAAGGTCATGTCTGAGATGATCATTGCTGATAACGTTTTATCTATTGTTAAATGGATTGAGTAGTTGAAAGTGCATAAGGTTAAATTCTTTAGTCAGAGTCATTCGCACGACTGGACCATAAGTATGGACCAGTCGCATAAATGGGGCATGAGTATGAACCATTCACATGATTGGATCACCAGAATGAACCAATCGCAAGAATGGAGGTGACTGAATGAGTCAGTCGCACGACTGAAATCTAGTGGCATGACTGAATGTGACCGACTGAGCCAATCGCACGACTGAGCTCCAGTCGCACAAATGAAGTGTGCGAATGGATCCAGTCGCCCGACTGAAGATAAACAGGGCTAAAGTCGGTCGCTTATCTTCTTCACCCTTCAATCGCCCTAAAATCGCTCGAAAGTAGCTAAACTCTGCCAAAATTTGATTAAGTCGATTTCTCTTCACCATTGTGTTACTCACGTGTTGTAGCATCATCTGCAGGTAATGAAAGATCAAAATCGCACATAATGCGCGGTGAAAACTAACACTAACAGGCCCAAATCGTTTAAAATCAAGACATACGTAATAACCAACTAGCAGACCACATAAATGTGAAAATTGGTTAAAATGAAAGACATACTATGACAATTAGCGTTCCTGCGAGTCCAAAGAGTCTAAACACAACGTTTAACTTCCAGTTTTGACCTAGATTCAGGGTTAAAGTGTCGAACAGAAAGGTATACGACTGGTCACTCCGAAATAACTTCAATCGCACGATTGAACAGGACGAATGACTAAGTCGCCTGATTGATCTCAGCAGCATGCTCAGACGCCCGATTGAATTCAGTCGCATGCTCTGTCGCCCAATTGAAGTCAGTCGCATACTCAATCAACCGACAGAACTCAATCGTATGGTTCAATC
Source organism: Flaveria bidentis (assembly GCA_018326385.1). Classification (NCBI taxonomy): domain Eukaryota; kingdom Viridiplantae; phylum Streptophyta; class Magnoliopsida; order Asterales; family Asteraceae; genus Flaveria; species Flaveria bidentis. Next base: position 3,340 of record BJCM01266669.1, on the reverse strand, counting down.
GCACGATTGAACCAAACTATTTCAAAACAATTTAAGTTTCAAGTGTTTCTGTTATGGATTAATCTAATGTTTATGTGTCTTATGTTACAGAATCATGGCAGAAAGATGGACTATGAATACCAAGCACAAACATCTGTGCCCACCTTGATCCTACATCCCAGAACATTGCTGAGTTCTCAGCGATTATATCTTTTCTGCGCCGATCACGGATCTTCAAGGCTATCTCGACTCCGTGCACACCATACAGGCCCATCCAACAGTCATTCTGGGAGAGTGCCAGGGTAGACAGATCAGTTGAGCCCTTTTTTATACGGAGCTCTATCTTGGGTCAAGAGAAAGGATCACCGACGAGGATTTGAGACGGGTCTTAGGCTTGGGTGAGGATGGAAGCCACACAACTAAGTTACATCCCCTGACTGTCCGGGGATGCTTTATGAGGATCAAGTACGCTAGCGACTTAAATGTAGGGGTACTGAACAAGAGTAACATGTGCCCTCAATTTAAGTATCTGGCACATGTGATCCTAAAGTGCCTAGCCTCCTAGCATGGAGGCTTTGACGACCTCTCCGACCAAATCCAAAATGCATACGTTGCATTGGTATTGAACCATCCATTCAGTTTCTCCCGCATGATCTTCTCCTATCTGATCGAGAACATAGAGGCCAAAGGCAAAGAAGGTTTCTGCATGTACCACCAATTCCTACAGATGATCATTGATGAGAAGCTTCCTTCGCTGCCTAAGGAGAATCATGATGCAGTTACTCTCGAGGTCATGGATGACACCACCCACGGGAGGATGAAGGTCTACCCGGGCAAGCAGGTGAAGCCCCCGGTGAGGACGTTGTTCGGCCATCTGGCCAGTGCAGAGTATGTGGCACCAACTAGGAGGAAGTGGCGCCACGACAAGAGTGATTCTGATGTTGAGCAGATTGCTCTACCGACCGATGATTCTGACAGTGATGACCATGGTGATGATCAAGGAGGTGATGGTCAGGGTAGACCCAAGTCTGCTCACCTTCATCCTGATTTCCAGATAGAGGAGGAGGAGGAGTCTGATGAAGAGCCTCTGGTGCGAACAGTGGGGAGCCGGGTTGTAGCCACCGAAAGAAGGCTCAGGGCAGTTGGTGGACACCAGGGTGAGTCCAGGGATGTTGTTACTACTGATCCATCTTATACCCCGGAGCAACCCAGTAGCCAATGGGGAGCCTCTGTGCCTAAAGGCTCTAGGAAGAAGAGGATGGCTCACCCTTATGGCAAAAACGGTAAGAGGCCACGATTTTCAATCACTACATCTACTTCCACTACTGCGATAGCCACCACCACTACTGCCACAGCCACCACTACTACCACCACCACAACATCTCCCACATCCACCAAGCTAACACCACCACTACCACACAACCTATCACTACCACACCACCAACTACCACTACTAAAGCCAACCCTTCACCATCCACTCATATCCCACCACCCATATTCACCACAACCACCACCACTACCACCATCCACTAAGCAGGACCATCAACCTACACCACCTTCACTACAAGACCCACTCTACCATCCATTACGGTAGAGGAACAGCTGGCTGCACTAAACCACATGGTGCTAAAGCTGTTAGCTGCTGATGAAGAAAAAGCTGCTCAACTACGTCAGATTATGGAGCTAAGTGCTACCCAAGCACAACAGATTGCCCAGCAAGCACAACAGATTTCCCAACTGAGACTGATGATGAAGAGGACAGTGATGCTGAAGGGACAAATTTAAAGAAGGGGGAAGACAATGATGATGAAGGGGATGCAGTTGCTTCAGCATATGCTCAAGGTTAAGAAAGGAGAACAAAGCGAACCCAAGACCAAGGAGCATCATCCTCTACCCCTCCTGCTGAGAAGCCGACACTTCAAGACAAAAGTAATGATTAGATGTTTATGTATTTATAAACTTTTGTACTTGAATCTTGTATTAAAATTCTGAAATTAATGTTTACATATCTTTATCAAATGTTTGATTGTCTTGATTAAATACTAATTGTTGATGTGTTACATGTTTAAATCAAGTAGATCAAACATCTCAACAAGATGAGTTTGATGTTGATCCCCTACAGCAAATCAAGTCTCAATTCACAATGATTCTTGATTTGCAAGGGATTGTCAGAAGGTCTCTGAGCTACGCTCCCGAAGAAGGAGAATCATTCACGACCTTACTGATGAGCTACTTGCTGAGATGTTCAGGCTAAATCCAGACGAGATTGTCAAAGATGCGCCTACTTTTGATGTTGCCAGTGACGACGAGCTCAATGATGTAGATGAAATAGAGATTGAGGATGTCACAGCAGACCACTATCTAGAGTACACTGACCGAGAGGGCAATGTGATCCCCAACTTGGGTGACACTCTCCGCAGTGCTACGTTTGACTAACTGGATGAGTTGGAAAAGGAGACTGAAAAGAATGAAAGCCAAGCCCAAGCCTCAGACGCTGATGTTGATATCAAAAAGACTGAATGGGCGGCTTGTTTTGCTGAGATATGAGCCCAACGCACTGCACAAAAGCCAAATGCCTACACCAAGCTATACAAGGTCAAGAAACATCTAAAGGTGTTAGGCAAGATCATTGCATGGGCTTATTTTGAGGATCTTAATATGTATGTAGTTAAGAGGAGTAGGTTATTGAGTACTTAAGATTCCCACACGATCTAAAGACTCTCCCTGGTTTTGAGCTCAACTAGCTGACGCGTTTAAACTTGTTATATCTTGATCCGAGGAAAATGTCAGGCTGGTTTGAGGCTGCACTAAGGAAAGAATACCATACCTGGTGGGTAAACTTCAAACCTCAACAACCGATGAGGTATATCCGAGGGTCTGAAGTGGACCCGATATCTGGAAAACCAAAGGTGGTGTTGAAGTGGAGTCCTCCGGGCACTATGTCTAAGATTCCCTTACGGGAAATGCCACAGGACTTCACTCCACACTTTAAATGGTGGTATTACGATTGGAGAACAGGTGAAGAAGTCATAGTCTTATAGAAAGAGAGCAAGATGGAAACTATCTGGGTGTTTGACCCTATGTGCTGACCAACTTGTCTTTAGACGATGTGTATATGTTAGAACCCTTGGAAGATTAACATTTAGTCTTTTTGTATATATTTTATAGTTTGTACTAGTATAGGGACTAGTTTTGTAAATTGTTAGTTCCTTAGTTGCTAGTATAAATAGCTTAGACTAGAGAGAGAGAGAGAGAGAGTGGTTGCATGCAATTTTTCAGATACAATTTTACAAAGAATTCAAGTAAGTTTGTTGAGAATTGCTAACTGCTTTCTTACTCTTGTAATTGTCTTAGCTATATC
>BJCM01266667.1:0-20319 GCA_018326385.1 Flaveria bidentis | reverse complement strand
AGTGCATGTCTTCTTCTCTAAGCTTATTGGTTATCTCTCCAAAGTGTCTGGTGTATATGTAGTAGATATTGGTTTCATCTAACAATCTCCCATCATTTCCACTAAACAATCTAATCTCCGCACCTTCCTTTCCTCTCCATCTTTTTTCAATTACCTACTAGTATGTATTTTCATCATAATATACATTGGAGATAGGTTGGAGGAATGAGTTCCAGCCACCATCTTTCTTTTCAGTGATTCAGTTGGTTTCACCTTAAGCTCAAGAAATACAACTTCTTTCGCTGCTTTGTTCTTTTCTTCTCAAGGGGGTTGATAAAGGATCTATCTTTCCTTATGCAGATAGCCTTGAGAGATTGAAGTTGTCTGTTCTTCTAAACAGTCTCAGAACATCTTCAAAGTCATATCCCCTGAACATTACATAGTGATTAATCAGCCCTAGATTGGCTAGTTCCTTCAGATAATCGAAGTCCAGAGAGTTCACAAGAGCAGAGCACTCTGTGAAGAACTACAGTAACCCTGAAATCCTTTTCACCATGAACATGTTCCTGTCACTATCATACTTCCAAGCAAAAATCTTCTGATCAGTCTTTCCTTTGGGAGTAGACATAACCTCTAATCATCTCTGCAGTGGTTAGCCGTTCTTGAAGTTTCAACTGTGAAGGATTTGCAAACCACTCAGGATATCTGTGCAGAACAGGTGCCAAGGAGTCATGGTCTCTATGGGTGACCTGCATGACTTGTGCTGATACTCAGGTCCTTGGCATTTTACTGGTAATCTCCTCTACCAGTTTCTTCAGCCTCTCTTTCTTTTCATTATTCAACCTAAGGTTGGCAACCCTTAGGGTATTAGTCTTCATATTGCCCAACTTTCTCTTTGTAAATCCTTGACCAGACTAATAGTCCTTCATTTCCCTCTTAGTCATACTGTAGGGATCAGGATATAGTTGTTGAGTAGTGGAAGTCTCCTTTGTCTTGGAGAATGACTTGAACATTGGAGCTTTAGGAGAAAGAGTTTTTTCGTACTCAGTCTCATATGTAGGGTCCAATAGTTTGTTTAACATTTTTTTCCTCTGCCTTCATTCCCTCATAAGTCATTCTGAACACCTCATCAACTTCATACACATGATTGATCAAAAATAGACCTTTCACCATCAGGTCATGAATTTGGGTTTTCTCTACCATCTCTTGTATTGATACCTCCTCCTTCATAGGGCTTTTATGACCTATTTGTTCATCAACCACATAGCCACCCTCTATCTCTCCTTCTTCTAGATCAACAAGATCAACCTTCTTTTTCAATTAGGCTTTAGCCTTTTCATGCTCTTCTAAAAATTCAGCAATGGCTCCAAGGCTTCTAGGGTCATCTTTTTGTGGATTCTTGATTGGTTCTTCTTCTGCCATTGGTCTCTTCCCGTTTGCCTTATCAGTTAAATATTTCCTCCTTCTCGTATAAGTTTGCATTCTTGAACTACAAGAGGTTGCAACTATTTCAGCTTCTTGAGGCACCCTTTCAACCTCTAATTTTTAAGTTTCATCAATAGCAGCAATTGATTCTTCTCTCTTTTGTTGTTCTTCACATAATCTTCTAATAAGCACTTTTTGTTCAATAGTCGGTGATACAACAGGAACTATTTGCATAATCAATTCCTTCTCAACTGGGACTAGAGATTGAGGAATAACTGTTCATACATATGTCCCTAGTTTATGTGCTTAATGGAAAAGTATGTCATGTCTTACACACATGTAATGAATGGGTTGAATGAAATATAATATGTGATTGATGTTTATAATGATTAATATTTCATAGTATTAATATATGTTAAAGAATAATCAACTTACTATATAGGTTTGAGGTTGTTAGTCAACAAAGATTGAGAAATGTGTTCAAAGTTAGTCGTATGAGTTTTCAAGAAAATGCACCATGCTAATGGACCATACGAATGAATACATCATGCTAACGGACCAGTCGCATGACTGAACCAGCAGACTGGATCAGTCGCACAATTGAGGGATAAGATTGACTCAGTCACATGACTGAACCTTCAGTCGTGCGTATGGATCAATTGCATGCTTCAGTCATACGACTGAACCATGCTAATTGTTCAGTCGTGCGATGGAAACCCATAAACTATAAATACCACTTAATTTGTGAAAAAACATAACCCTGCGAAAACATTTGATGAACTTGAGAAACACTTGATACGCTTACGAACCCTAGCTGTCTAGAACGTCCAACGAAACCTTTCCAACCTCATAGATCAATCCTGATCGATCTCTACTCGTTCATAATGTTTAGTTTCAATCTTAAATCGATCAAGTAATTGTTCTCACTAATTGGATAACCAATCAAATAGGATTCCACACTACTTGATTCGGTATAAACGCATAATTTGTTAGTATTCCATACGTACACATTCCTGAAAAGTGGTATCAGAGCTTCGGATCTTGATTTTGCATTTGATTCAACTATAGTTGTGTCAAACCTCACGTTTTAACTTAAAAGAGTCATCTTTTTGGGTCCTCAGGTGATTTCCAATGTTTACAGGCATTAATGTTGAAGTTTTTCATCATACGGTAAATTATGGTTTCTGGGCAAATTGTTATTCGTGTTAAAGTGTCAAAAATCAAAAATTTTCAAACACAGCAGCCTTTAGTCGCACGAATATCTCATTCGTACGATTGAGTCATACGCATTTGTCCATTCCTACGACTGAGCAATCCGCTTTGGCAGTCCGCATTGTCCATTCGCACGACTGAGACATCCTCACTAGTCATCTGCATTTGTCCAATCGCACGACTGAGTCATCCGCATTGGTCATTCACATTTGTCCAATCGCACGACTAATTTATCCGCATTGACTCATCCGCATTTGTCCAATCGCCTGATTGACTCATCCGCATTTGTCCAATCGCACAATTGACTCATCCGCATTTGTCCATTCGTACGACTGGTTCATTAGCATGAAGTTATTCATGCGTATGATCCATTAACATGGGCCATTCGAATGAGAACTTCATATGACTAAGTTTGAATATATTTCACTATCATTTCCTTACTAAGATTAATTCAAACAACCAAAAACCTATATAATTAGTTCAATATGCATTAATAAATAATAAACATTCATACACTGAAACATTAAACAATAAGATCATTCATCATATAATCTATTTCATTCAATTCACATATTTCAATTACATTGAGGACATAACAGACATATTACATTAAGATTGTAAACTAGGTACATATGCATCTACAAACTCCCCCTTAGACCTAGTTTCTATCATTGTCTGGCATCCTTCATTAGCTCGTCGAACTTCTTATGCCTCTCCTCAACTGTGACTCCTGCGTGTATCTCAAAAGCAAAACAAAGTCTTATCATATTCTAAAATTGGAGGGCCTACACAATATCCTGTGGATCATAGAACAATGGCCACCTGTATAAAGTATACACATCATTAGCTGACAGGTTGGTTAGCCACATTGGGTCAAATACCCTGATGGTCTCCATTTGGCGCTCTTTTTGTTAAACTATGACCGCTTCTCCTGTACGCCAATCATAATACCACCACTTGATGTGGGGAGTGAAGTCCTATGGCATTTCCCTCATAGGGATCTTCGACATAGTGCGAGGAGGACTCCACTCTAGCACCACTTTGGGTTTCCCAGTCCTTGGGTCCACCTCCAACCTCCGAATGTATCTCATAGGTTGCCGTGGCTTGAAGTTAACTCAACATGTTTGGCATTCTCACTTCAATGCAGCTTCAAACCAGCCAAACATCTTCCTTGGATCAGCATACAGCAGGTTCAGGCGTGCCAACTGGTTAAGCTCAAAACTAAGGAGAGTCTGCAGATCATGTAGAAATCTGAAGTACTAGATTCGTTCTCCCACTTCACAGCATAAACATTTAGATCCTTAAAGTAAGCTCATGCTATAATCTTGCCAGACACCTTGAGATGCTTCTTGACTCTGTAGAGCTTGGTGTAGGCACTTGGTTTCGGCGCAGTGTGTTGGGCACAGATCTCTGCAAAACTCGCCGCCCATTCAGCCTTTTTAGTCTCAACATCTGCATCCGAGGCTTGGGTTTGGTTATCAGATTTCTCGGTCTCCCTTTCCATCGTATCCAATTTAGCATATAAACCACTGTTGAGCGTATCACTAAAATCGGGAACCACATTTCCCTCTCGATCAGTATATTCAGGATACTTATGTGTTGTGATGTCTTCAATCTCTATCTCATCAACATCGTGGAGCTCATCATCACTAGCAACATTGACGGTAGGGGCATCTTTGACCAACTCATCCAGGTTCAACCGAAACATTTCTGCTAGTTTGTCATCAGTGAGGTCAAGGATGATTTCTCCTTCTTCGGGAGCATAGCTCACTAACCTCCTGACTCTCCCTTGCATATCAAGAATCATAGTGAACTGAGTCTTGATATGCTCAAGGGGAGCAACATTATATTCATCTCTTTGAAAGTTTGGATCTGCTTGATTTAAAACATATAATACATCATTCATCAGTAAAAAATCAAGACAGTAAACATTAAATATATACATAAACATTCACGAACAAAAGTTTAATAAAATATTCAAGTACACATGATTTAAATTACATAAACATCTATGCATTACATTTATCTTTAATCATGTGGTCCTCTGCTATCGGGGCTGATGTTGAGGTACCCTGATCTTGATTTCTTTTGGTCCGCCTCTCATTAGCTTCTTGGGCACCCGAAGGAGACGGATCTCTTTCTCCTTCATCATCTCCACCATCCACATCATAACCTCCATCCGTATCATCACCTTCATCATCACCATCATCATCATCATCATCATCACTCTCATCATCATCACCATCATCATCTCCTTCTCGTATCTTGACCGGCTCATCCTTTGATCCCTTGAGCTTGAGCATGATGGTCTTATTAGAATCCTCCAACTCCTCTATCCTCTTTGCTGAGTGGACGTTTTGCTCCTGGAGTTGGTCTATAGACCTGGAGTTGGTGGACGTTTTGCTGAGCTTGAGCGGCTCATCCTTTGATCCCAGAAGGCCTGCTGTATAGACCTGTAGGGGGTGCACGGTGTAGATATAGCTCTGTGCATCCGGGATCTCTTTAGGAAGGTTATGATGCCAGCAACCTTGGCACCGTTCCTAGTTGTGGCGTCCAGATGAGCACAAATATTGTGCTTGGTGTTTATGGTCCACCTATCAGCCATCACTCTGTAACACAAGGAGCATACAAGTTATATCATCACACAATAGAAACCATTGGTAATTAATCTATTTGAAATTAGTCTGGTTCAATCATGCGATTGAACCATTCGACTGGGTTCAGTCGTTTGTCCTAATCATGCGATTGGATACAATCGGGTGACTATTCATGCGATTGAGCTCATTGGTATCTTTCATTCGGCTGATTGAGTCATTCATCCAGCTTAGTCATGCGATTGTAGTTCGTCCGGGTGTCCTGTCGCATGACCCATTGTTTGTTCGATTGAAATTCGAATTTTGACCAAATCTTAAAATTAGACATCGTGGTTTGGTTCAATAGACTCGCAATAACCTTACTTAGCATCTAATAACCTTGATTTCAACATTTAACTTATTTTTATTAGGTTATTTGTCCAACTTAAGTCTCGGTTCTTGTTCGGGCCGAATATCATGAATTTGGAATCAAATCGACTGAAATTTTGGTAGATTTAACCGCATTATACCTGTGTAATCACCAGAGATCGTCAGAGAATTGAAATATGAGGTCAAATTAGGTTAGAGGGAATTTTGGCAGAGTAATAGTATTTTGTGAGATTTTAGGGCGAATGAGGGGTGATGAGTTTATGCGATTGACTATGGCCCTATTTATACTGAATCTGGCTTCAATCAGGCGACTAGACTCATTTGTTTTTTTCATTCGGGCGATTGGATCTCAGTCGTGCAATTGGTTCAGTCGATCACATCCAGTCGGCCGACTGGGTTTCAGTCAGGTGACTAACTCATTTGGTCAACTCCATTCGGGTGACTAGCTTAATCTTGTAAGCCATTCGTGTGAATGGTTCATACTCATGCTCCATTCGGTTGTCTACCGCATAAGTATGGTCCAATCGTATGATTGGTCCATACTCATGGTCTAGCCGCACGAATGGATCATACTCATAATTTTGACTTTTTGACGATTACTGTTATCCTCCTTTTACACTTGATTAAATGTTATAAGCATTCGATCATCTCAGACATGATCGTTTTATCTTTGAAAAACTTTGATCACCTCAGTCGTGATCCTTTTAAACCAAATTTGTCACCTCAGACGTGACTCATTTGACATTTGAAAACATGTGTGGTCACCTCAGTCGTGACTCGTTTAGGTGATTAAATTCCAGATTGAATTCCATGTCATAGTCCGATAGATAGAACTAAACTGACTAAAAAATTTAAACAAGCAAAATTAACCTACAAAACTAAAATGTATTTGTGATTTTGTGTGGGATGGAAATCCTAAGATAGAAATCTACCAGATTTATTTCTTGAACAGGCAGCTTCAAGTTATTTTGACCATAAGTCAAACGATTCACTATGGAATCATAAAGGTAATCAATTCATTTAGGACGTGTTTCCAAAATCATTTGAGTTTTGATTCTTGTTTTCATCGAGGGTCATTTAGCAATTTTAGGAAAACATACTGGTACTACTAGATGCACACATTGATTTGGACTTTCAAGAATTGCAGCTACAATGATTGTCAGTATACGTGTCCACTTAAATCCATACACAGACTTTTGACACGGATTGGAGATGTATTAAATTTTATTATTTCAACAAACATTTTTGGAGACCACGCTTATAGGGTAATCAACATTCCTCAGGAGATTTTTGAGCGGTCTATGGGTATATTGTCAAGAAGAAACTATTCTTAGAGCTTTCAAAGAGAAGCCAAGCCTCAGGTCTGTGCCACCGCACAACAGAGAGGCGGCAAACAACAATGAACTCAAGAATATCTAGGTTATGCTTATCCTCAGGTCAGTTCCATCGCACTGCAGAGAGGCACACAACCTATCTTCTTGTTAGAGCATAATTTTTACTTTTGCACATAACACACCAACAACATAGGTTATCAGCTTGATTGCGTTTATTGTTCATTTTTTCATGCTTTGCTCCTTTTGTGGTCATACGCACACATTTGTGGCGTTTATTTGCTCGTCACCCCTTATTGGAACTAACTGATTGTGTTAACCAGTGATAAGATGGGAACCCACAATCGGTTGAACAGTTTAGTTTAAATTGAGTTCACTAATGACGTCTAATCATCTATTGTGTTGAATCTACCGACACATCATGTAGTGGTCTAACATCCTCTAGATCTACTTTCTTTGTTTTACCTTAGTAGTAGCCAGTGTACTATCATTTTTCCTTTTATATTGCCGAAACTTCTCATACTTATACATTGAATTTCGCATCTACTTTCTTTGTTTTACCTTAGTAGTCCCAAATGCTTTGTTCATGTGTACTATCATTTTCCATAGTCATTGAATCGGTTTCACAGATCCGATCTCATTTCTATCAGCTAGCTTGTCCTCCTCCCTCGTTTTTCTAATTACTGACTTAACCTATTCTCCCACTAAAATTCTAAAACCGTAAAAGAATTGCGTTTTTAGGATTTTAATAGGCGAAGAAATAACAGCAATAAAATTAATTAAATAAAATAGACCAAAATAAAAGGAAATAAAATTAAAAATTTGACTTTACACAACCGACTAAGCATGTTGACCTCTAACAAGTATAGAAAACGTGGTTTATCAAATGCTTTTCTATAGAGGTCAGCGCGTTGAAAATCCGTATTTATTTTAACAACATCGATTAGATTCTTTTCAAAACAATCATGTATAAAGTGATATTATATGCCGATGTGTTTGGTCTTAGGATGTTGGACAGGATTTTTAGTAACGTCTATTGCAGCAGAATTATCAACAAATATGGGGGTGTTAGAAAATTTCAACCATAGTCCCGCATCTGTTGTTGAATCCAGATGATTTGAGAATAGCAGCTTGCTGCAACAACATATTCAGCTTCACAAGTTGACAACGCAACTGATGACTGCTTCTTACACTGCCATGTGACTAATCTTCTCCCAAAGAATTAACAACCTGCTAATGTAGATTCGTAGTTCATCTTGCAGCCGCCATAATCCGAATCACTGTATGCGGTAAGCTCAAAGTCATGGTCATGAGGATACCACAACCCAAGTGTTGGTGTACCCTTTAGATAACGAAATATCCTCTTGACCCCGATAAGATGGTTAAGTTTTGGTTTTGCCATATATCTTGAACAAAGGCACGTTGCATACATGATATCAGGTCTTGAGGCAGTGAGGTGCATGATGGATCCAATCATTCCTCGGTACATAGTGGCATCAACCAGATCACCATTCTCGTCGGGTGCTACATCATGGTTTGTAGCAAGTGGAGTCCCAGCTGCGGAAGCATTCTCCATGTCAAACCGACTGAGAATATCCCCTACATACTTGGTATGATGTAGAAATATACCCTTTGGTGTTTGATCCACATGTAACCCGAGAAAGAACTTCATCTCTCCCATGGCACTCATTTCAAATTCTGCCTTCATAACTGCTTCAAATTCTTTTCATAGATCTTCATTCTTGTAACCAAAAATTATGTCATCAACATAAATCTGAACAAGTAGAAGATCACCATCCTTTTCTTTGATGAACAATGTAAAGTCAATTACACCTCTGCGAAATCCATGTTTCACAAGTTGAGTTGAGAGTTTTTCATACCATGCTCTCGGGGATTGATGAAGACCATAGAGAGCCTTATCTAGTTTGTAAACTCTATCCCGATGATATGGATCTTCAAATCCTTTGGGTTGACTGGCACACACTTTTTCCTGGATTTCACCATGAAGAAATGTACTCTTTACATCCAGTTGATAGACTTAAATCTTCATGTAAGATGCATAGGCTAAAAGATATGGATGGCTTCCATTCTCGCCACAGGTGCAAATACTTCATTGTAACCAATTCCCTTGACTTGTCGAAATCCTTGGACTACAAGTCGAGCCTTGTTCCTGATGATGACACCTTGATCATATTTCTTACACTTTAAGACCCATTTGGTACCAATGAATTTAGCACCTTTAGGTCTATCAAACAGTGTCCATACACCTAACTTCTTGAACTGAAGAAGTTCTACTTGCATGGCACTAACCCAAGCCTCATCATTTAAGGTTTCACTAACGTATTTTGGCTAAAACTAAGACACAAAACAACGGTAAGCACCATCGTGAAGGTATCCATTTTCCATTACCGAGGCATAATCAGCTGAATATAGCTGATTTTAGTCTGAACTCCTGATCTAACATCCACAATGACATTGTCCAGAGGATGATAGACATTTAGGTGTGATCCAGGAGTGGTGATAACAACTACCTCAAAACCAAGATTATGAATATTTGGTTCTTTATCTGAGGCAGAAGGAGTGTGAGGTTCCGAAGACTCAAAGGCATAAATGTTAGAAGCTTGTGGATTTGCAGTAACAGGAACCCGTTCCTCCCGATTGTTCTGGTCATTCTCCATAGCTTCATCGTTAGAGGAGGAGTCACTTACCTCGAGTGCTCCCCCTGACTGTTAGTCGATTCACCTTGTGAACTAGATGATGTGGCATCTTGTGATGGTGTGTTTAGGACATCAAACATCATTTTGGTTGCTAATTCATTGTCAGAGGTGGAGAGAGGGATGTTGAAGGACTTGAAGAATCCATCATACTCGAAAAAGAAAGCGGGTCCTTTTCCAGCAGGAGGGGTGGTGTATCTCTGAATGTCGACATTAAACCACACTTATACATGACCCATTGAGTTGTTGTAGACTCTCTAATTTGGTATGTTGTATCCAAGAAAGATTCCTTTGTCAGCCTTCTCGTTGAACTTTGCCTCCTGATTTTTCTTCAGTAGGGTGCACGGTGCGCCAAACGATTCGAGATATTCTAGATTTGGTTTTTGTCATTGAAGTAACTCATAACACGTCTTTCCATGACGTTTAAGTACCAGAATCGATTTAATGTGTAACACGCATTGGCAACTGCCTCATTCCAAAATTGGATAGGCAGCTTCGAGTCTGCTAGCATTGTCCGTGCAGTCTCTATCAAGCTGCGATTCTTTCTCTCAGCAACTCCATTCATCTAAAGACTGTAGGCAGAAGTGAACTGGTGCACAATTCCCTTTTCTTTACAGAAAGCCTCCATCTACATTGGTTCTTGAACTCCGTTCTGTTGTCCGAGCATACTTGTCTTACCTTCAGCTTGTAGAGTGACTCTAGTGTAGTTACTAACTCTTTGAAAGACTTAAATGTTTCGGATTTCGATTTCAGAAACATCACCCAGAGAATCTTGTGTAGTTATCTGTAACTACATAGCAGTACAAGTCGTCTGCGATGCTTCTTGTACTGACTAGACCAAACAGATCCATGTGAAGAAACTCAAGAGGCAGTTCAATGGAGTGATCGTTCTTTTCCTTATGAGCCTTCTTTGTCCATTTGCCTTTCTTGCAGGCAACACAAAAATCTGGGAGTTGGAAGTTTTTGACGTGTACTCCCCGCACTAGATCATTCTGGATCAACTGAATCATCTTTCATGGATTGATGTGTCCTATTCTCTTATGCCAGGAGATTGAATCCTTCACGGTAGCTTTTGACAAGAAGCACTATACATGATGATCTATTGTAGAGGCCTTTGATAGATCCAAAACATTATATTTCCTCAAAAAGAAACATGACCACCTTTAATTTGTTTGACATTTGACAGGAGTGCCCGGTTTCCAGTCATGTGCCTTGATGCTACGCTATCTACGTTCCATGTATTTGTATCAGCACTATAACGAACACCCTGCACATTCAATGGAAATCATTAGTTGAGGTTAGGGACCATTCCTTAACTAGCTTAGGTGACACAGAGGCATCACACATCATAAATTCCACCCATTGACCCTTTGAGGGTCAGGGATGGACTATTGTCTTCTTGTTCTCATTGTCGAATTCAAGGATAGATTTATCTTTCCATAAACCAGTCTTATGTAAGGCCTGTTTGTGATAAACAGACTACTGGTTGATAGGTTGAACTTTAGATTCACTGACTCTTTTTGGTGGAGTCATTGAGCTTCTTTTGGAAGAGCTTGCTTTAGTGTCATAAAGTTCAACCTTTTTCTTTCGTGTCTAATAATAAGGATAGTAAGACGCGATGTTTCCATACTTTCCACAATTGTAGCATGATTTGCTTTCAACTTAACGACTTAACTATTTTTGTGGAGGAGTGTGTGACACATGTGTGACATTGTTTTGTTTGGGTTTTGACATTTCTTTCTTAGATGTTTTATTTGGTTTAACAAAATTAATTGTTTGAATATTTTTAACATCTTTTCCTTTTTGTTTCTCTGGACTTAGACATAAAGCAGGTGTGTGGTTAACTTGTTTGGTCTTTTTGGCTTCAGAATAGACTTGGTTGACCCAGACTTAACTTTAACCTTTTCAAATTGTTCATCCAAATTGATACAAGGCATTTTACCTTGTGATTTTGAACTGGATCCTTTCGTTTAGTGCTAGATTTATTTGGTTTACATGTGGAATCTGGGTCACTAATTAGAGGAATGGACAACACTTTATAACCCAAACCCTCCCCATTGTTGCATTCTCTCACTAAGTGTTAGACAATATAAGAAGACCTTGTCCAATTATGTAGTTTTTGTTTTAAGGAGTTTACTTCTATTTCCAATGCTGCTTTTTGTTTCTTAATGTCTTCTAGGGAGTTTAGAAAGAACTTAATGTCATTAGCTTGGTTAAAAGCTACAACTTCGATTTCCCTAAGTTGTTTGTTCAAAAGTTCGATCTTTTCTTTATAACTGTGCTCATTTTGTTTTAGAATTCTATTTTCTTCTGTGCACAGTTGTAAATCATTTACTAAACTATCATTGTGATCTAATAATCTAGCAAATTTTAAGTCAATGCTTTCCTTAAATTTATTACATTCAAAGCGTGCATGACTATCAAATAATTGTTCAATGGTACTTACCTGAGAGGGTGTGGATGAATCAGCCATCAAAGCGGAGTCTGACTTTTCTGGTTCTCATGATTCCGAACATTTTGAACTTGTCCCTTCTTTAGGTAGGTGATCAACCACAGTTGCAGTTTCCTTAATATTTGACATCGCGAGCTCCACTACAATATCACCCTCACTTGCTGAGTCGTCATCTAAGTCCTCGACACTAGCAATGTTGGATTCATTCGGAGACATAAACCGAAAGCTCCAATCTGTTCCTTCGTCATCCTGAGCAGTCAAGGCATTAGGACCCATGCTTGACGAAGTAGGACAACTTGTGGGTTTATCCTAACGATTAAAGGATGAGAAAGGATTCCTATTTCCTGTCTTCTTGGGCTTCACACACTCACGTTTGAAGTGCCCCTTTTCCCCACAGTTGAAGCAGGTAACCTTGGTCTTGTCAAAACCGAAAGTTGTGTCCTTAGTAGCAACCAAGTTCGGTCCGGTTTTCTTGACAAACTTCTTAGCTCTCCGGATAGCACTTGCTAAGGCCCACATTATGTCCATCCTTTCCAGTTCTGCCTTGTTTACCTACTTGTAGTCCTCATCTGCTATATGGCAGTTCCGAATTTTCCAAGCAACTAGTCCATCATAGAAGTGGACGTCAGCTGCTAAGAGGTCCATGTGCTCCTTTGCTACCTTTACTGTCACATTCCCGAGATTCTCGGTCTTCAGTTTTGTAGCATCTGCTTCAGGTGCTATGTATTGGGTACTAGATGACCCTGACGTGTCAGATCCTGAAGAAGAGGATTGATATGGACTAGCTGAACTCGACACAAAAGTTGTTTGGTGTGGAGCTCCAGACATTTTGGCTTGTGGAGTTGAGTTGTACAGAGCTGGATGCTGGTCATAAGTAGGCTTTTGTGCCCTGTACTTCATCCTCAACTCCGCTTCTCTCAGTTTTAGAATGAAGTCATTGATATCCAACTTCACCAGCATATTATTCTGTCTGAGATTGGAGAAAAAAGAAGCCTACTTCTCTGGCAACCCATCTGCAAAGTTTGAAACTTTGTCTTCCATAGACGTGGTAACTCCATGAGTGTGACGCTCACTTATTAAGTGGTCGAACCGATCAATGATGTCGTCAAAGCACTCCTTTCCCATTGACGAGAAGTTGTCAAACTCCTTCTTCAACGCTTTAGCTTTAGAGCTTTTAACGATGCATTTCCGTCATACCTCTTTTCCAATGCATCCCATAGCTTCTTAGCTTGCTTGTTCTCAGAAAACTGATGGAAGATGTCCTGAGGAATTGACTGAGTCAGCAATGCATAAACTTTCTTCTCAGCATTGTACTTTACCTTTGGTCCATCAGCCATGACTCCTAATCTAAGTTTGACTCCATCTACACCTACAGGCATGTTATACCCTGTCTCTATCGACTCCCACATACTGGGATCTACTCCATTCAAGTAGATCTCGAATCTTTGCTTCCACTGTGAGTACTCGTCTAAGGTGATTAGCTTAGGTGGTTTGTTATGATTCCCCACTTCATTTTCCAGAAGCAATAGATTCTTGATCCTTGAGTCTCTCCCCACGATGAACGCTAAATATTGATCCTCTATTACTATTAACTTTAAACTTTGGAACAAACTGTTTTACTTCTGCGAATGGAGGTGTGCGATTGGGCTATTCGTGCGATTGAACAATGCGGATGGCTCATACATGTGAATGAACCAATGCGAGTGAATCAATCGTGTGAATGGACAGGTGAGGATTAACAATGCGACTAGACAATTCAGTAGTACGAATGGGAGTACGAAGGTTTAAGGTATTCTAGACGCAAAAACAAGAATTTCTCACTAACCCTAATTGCCGTATGCCGGAAAAAGTTAACTTTATGAACTGCAGACATCTAAAACACCGTTTGACAAAAAAATATTGTGTTTTTAGTGGAAAAACACGATTTTTATATCAAAAACGATTGAATCACATGTAAATCAAGAGACCAAGCTCTAATACCACTTGTTAGGATAGTGTACCGGACGAAATACTAACTGATAAACATGTATACCAACTCAAATAATGCAGAAACATATTTGATTGGTGATCCAATCAGTTAGAACGCACGTAAAAACAATTACAGATTGAATCTAAACGTTAAGAATGATTGGAAATCGATCTAGTGCGATCTATGAACTCGGAATAGGTTCTCAGAAGTCTCTGGACGGTTAGGGTACGATTTAGTATGTAAGTATTCGAAGTGTTTTTGTTTTTCCACGATTTAAGTCGTATTCATAGGTTAAGGTTTCTCATTCCTGCGACTGAACCATTGGCATGGTTCAGCTGTGCGATTGAGTCATACGGTTGATCCATTCGCACAACTAAGTGTTTAGTCATGCGACTGAGTCAATCTCATGTTACAATCATGCGACTGATCCAGTCTCCTGGTTCAGTCATGCGACTGGTTCATTAGCATGAAGTTATTCATGTGTATGGTCCATTAGCATGGGCCATTCGCATGAGAACTACATATGACTAAGTTTGAATATATTTCACAATCAATTCATTACTAAGATTAATTCAAACAACCACAAACCTATATAATTAGTTCAATATACGTTAATAAATAATAAACATTCATACACTGAAACGTTAAACATTAAGATCATTCATCACATAATTTGTTTCATTCAATTCACATATTTCAATTACATTGAGGACATGACAGGCATATTACATTAAGATCATAAAATAGGTACATATGCATCTACAGACTTAGTCGATACCGAAAGATATCTTTCATCAATTTTCTAATAACAAAACAGGCGAAAAAGTTGTGGGAGGCTTTGGAGAAAAGATATGATTGGAATGCAACGTTAAAGGCATTGAAGGCAAAGGCTCTCAAGAAGGAGTTTGATAAATTCTCCTCAACAGGGAAAGAAAGCATGGACGATATTATCGATAGATTCTACCATCTGATAAGTGAGTTGCACACTCATGTGGTAACAACGTCTATGGAAGATAAAGTGTAAAGTTTTGCAGACAGTTTGCTAGAGAAATGGGACTCGTTAGTGTCTAATCTGAGACAGAACAATATTCTTGGAAAGTTAGACACAAATGACTTCATCCTGAAATTAAGGGAGGAGGAACTGAGGATGAAGTACAGGTCATAGAAAGGATCCTACAACTAGAATCCTTCACTTTATAACTCATCTCCCACTCCAACCAGTTCAGGAGCACCACTTCAAACTGCCTTTGTGTCTTTCAGCAGCTCCTTCCCAAACCACTGCTTTAGGACCAGAAACATCAGGGTCATCCCCTACCGAATATATAGTGCCTGAGGCCAATGCTACTAAGTTGAAGACCGAGAATATCGGTAATATTATAGTGTAAGTTTCAAAGGAGCACATGGATCTTCTAGAAGCAGTGGTACAATCGTGTGATTGTCTAGTTGCTGGGAAGATCGAAAATTGTCATCTTGCAGATATCATGTGGGATCTTGCAAGTGCAGTTAGATGAGCCAAAAAGTTCGTTAAGAAGATAGGACAGAATCTTATAGCCATAAAGGACACAACGTTAGGCTTTGACAAAACCAAAGTCACTTGCTTTAATTGAGGATAAAAGGGACATTTTAATCGTGAATGTGTAAAGCCCAAGAAAACAGGAAATGGAAATTCATTTTCCACCTTCAACCATCAAGACAAACCCATGAGTGGAACTACCTCTTCAAGCAAAAAGACAAAGGCCTTGACCGCTCAAGATGATGAAGGGCAAGACTGGACGTTCTGCTTTATGTCTCCGGGTGAATCAAACATTGCCTCTGTTGAGGGACTGGATGATGGTTCTGCAAGTGAAGGTGAAATCACAATTGAACAAGTAATGTCAGATAACGATGAAGCTGTGAATGTGGTAAATCACCTAATTGAAGAAGAACACATAACGACATGTTTAGAATATCCAGCATTCGAAGAGTCAAATTCTGCATTGATAGCTGATTCAACTGATTCTTCACAAGTAAGTACTAAAGACCAACTTTTTGAAAATCATGCTTTTATTGAATGTGACAAATTTAGAGAAATCATTGACTTGAAATTTATTAGGTTATTAGACCATAATGATAGCTTAGTAAATGATTTACAACTATGCATAGAAGCTAATCATATTTTAAAACAAAATGAGTGCAATTATAAAGAAAAAATAAATCTTTTAGGTAAACAACTAAGGGAAACCAAGGTTGTTGCTTTTAATCAAGCTAATGATATAAAGTTTTATTTAAATTCTTTGGAAGAAACTAAGAAAGAAAAAGAAGTTTTAGAAGTCGAAGTAAATTTTTTAAAACAAAAACTGCACAGTTGGACCAGTTCTTCTCACATAGTTCAACACTTAGTGAAATAACAAAGTAATGGGGAAGGATTGGGTTACAAACTAGTCCCACCACCACTTGAGATTATGCTAATTACAAAATGTAGACTTGTAAATAACAACCCAATTAGGGATCATGTGGTGTCGACTCCTCTGGTTAGTGATCCAGATTCCACTAGTAAACCGCTGAAATCTGTCACTAAATAGAAAGAGGCTACTTTGAAATCAAAAGGGAAAATGCCTGTTGAGAACTTAGATGAAGCATTTAAAAGGGTTAATATAAGGTTAGGTTCACCAAAGTCTATTTCAGAACCCAAACTTACTAAACCAGTTAACCACACACGTGTTAGTCATCAAAGTCCAACCAAAGGGCATGTTAAAGATGTTCAAAACGTCAAAGCAATTAAATTTTTTAATAAAGGTGATACATCTAAACGAGAAGTGATTAAACCCAACCAGACTCATGTTACACCAGTATCACATTAAACCCCATATAAACAGCTTCCTCAACATGTAGAAGGACGATCATGCTACAGTTGAGGAAAAAGATGACATATTTCTTTTAATTGTCCTTATTATCAGACTCCAAGAAAAAAGATTGAACTTTATGATACAAAACAAAGTTCTTCTAAAAGGAGTTCTATACTCCACCTAAGAGAACAAATGAACCTAAAGTTCAAACTCTAAGCCAGACGTCTGTTTATCACAAACAGGACTTAGAAAAAACTGGCTTATGGAAAGAAAAGTCAAATAAGTTGTCTGATAATGAGAATAATAAGAATAATGATATACTCTCACCCTCAAATAGACAGTGGGTTGAGTTTTTGATATGTGATTCCTCTAGGTCACCCAAGCCAGCTAAGGCTTGGGTCCCAAACCTAAACTGATCATTTCCTTTGAATGTGCAGGGTGTCCATTACAGTGCTATGACAAATACCTAGATTATTGATAGTGGAGTGTCTAGGCACATGACCAGGAACCCTAATCCACATTGCGAATTCATGCTTCAACACACGTAAACATTCGGTATGTTTTATCATGTTGTTCATACTTTTGAATTTGGATGAAACCTAATCTGAAAATTGGTGATGAAAACATGAAATTGATGATTGTTAGATGTTAATATGATGTTAGTTAGGTTGTATAAATGCTAGATTATGTTGATTGTGCAAGAAATCTATGGATTGATCATGTAGTTCATACATTGTCTTAAGATGAAACTTTTTGTTCTTAGCAATCATGATTTGATGATGTTAGATACAATGCTTGGATGTTAGTTTAATTGGATTGTGCAAGAAATCCATGAACTTGAGGTGTTGATGATGACTTACTAAAAGTAGAAACTTTTGTATATGAAGATTGAGAATTTTGATGATTTAGTGATGATTAACATATTAGAATGAATGTTATGAACTCGATTATGAATGAAGTTAAGGAAATTATGATTGAATTGGATGCTAGATCACTTTTGGGTGCTATTTTCCCAAAAGGGAAACTTTATTTTTGTAGAACTTGAGATATGGTGATTTGGGCATGTTTATTATGTTACGATCATGTAAGAGTGATTGTTGATGATGTTTGATGTGATAGAATGTGCTAATTGAGTTGCATGGATGTTTGGTTGATCATGTAAGGAGTATAGGTTATGGTGATCATACATGATGATGAATTATGGTTAGTTATTAGGAGATCATGTTTGGGATTGGAGTGATTGTCATTATGAATTTTGGTTGGAATGAACTAAGTGAATGAATGTAATTATGATTGTCATACACGTGCGAATCTGAGGCCCCTACTTAGTAGGATTGGCAGGGTTTAGGATGTGAAGTCATGAGTGGTTTAACATGGCATGTAATGCATGATTAGACTTCACATATGAACGAATAGTTGTGATGTATATATATATTTGTGTTGAATATGTTGTTTGTTTGAGATTCTCATGAGTGTATGATGATCTAATGTTGCATGATGACCTAGGTAGAACTTGAGTTGATGATGTGATACGCGTGAATAACTTATGTGATATTCATGTCTAATAAGTTGATATGAATGATTAAACAATATCCCAATTAAAGTGTCACCAACGGGTCAAACGGGTCAACTAGGTTAATCTAGGGTTGTAAAGTTTTCTATGTACACGTACTTATGTGGTTGTGTGTTCTAAGTAACCTTTGAAGGGTTGTCTTTGCGCCTATCACTAGTTCTCTTTAGTCATTATCTATACACACAAGGTGAGTTCATGCTCCTCTATTTTATAAACTTTCTTCTTGGGGAGGTAGCATACTTGTACTCAAATGCTATTTTATTATTATAAGTTGTGTATTTTTTAAAATAGTGCTTAATACCTTGAAAGTCCTTACATATTCGGATCGTTAATAATGGTAACTTGCAAAAAGGTTTTGGGTAGTACTACTGGGTCTAACGAACCCCACTTGTGTGAATCGAGGTCAAACGGGTAAAACTCCGCATGTGGATTTTGAGGGTATAACCACACAGTGTATAACCACACACAGTTAGTATCAGAGCCATTGGTTATTAGAAACTAGGTTGCATACACACTAGTGTATAACCACACACAGTTAGTCAGTTACTCGTTGCTTATCATCTTACCGTATACTCATTGGCATACATCACATACATTGTGTTATGACATCATCATCGTCTTCATCCCCTATTCGAAATGCACCGGGAAAGGAATCCGACATTCCTATTGTTCCTTCGTCATCTATGAATCATGGTTCTAGACCAAGGATGGTAAGATAGGAGAGATCTAGTCTATGCATGGACAGGTTGCTACATGGACGACTATATTAAATGCGACATGTGATCAGCTTCATAAGGCTATCGTTCATATACACGAGTTGGAAAACTAACTCGAGACACACGAGGCCCCAATGGAGTAGCCTTAGGAGGCCCAAATGGAGGAGCCTTTGGAGGCCCAAATGCAAGAGCCTCAAGAGGAATATTGTCCCTGTAATGAAGTTCAAAAGCTAGATGCTAAGTTCTGGCAACTAAAGATAGAAGGATCTGATATCGAGGCTTACACTACTAGGTCACATTAGCTAGCTACACTCTTCCTAGCATGGTTTACCCGACGAGCCAACGAATTGAACTCTACTTAAGTGGTTTAGTTGCGGAGATTCGGAGTATGGTGACTGTTGCAAATCTCTCCATCCTTCAACAGGTTACATGATGGGCTCACAAGCTCACTAACCAAGTTGTGGAAAAAGGAAAGTTACCCAAGTGTGGCGCTGTGGCAAGCGTGCCCGATAATACAAGCAAGTGGGAGAACAATGCTAGCAAGGGAATGTCCTCCGGTAACCCACCCCTACAACATCATCCTCAAAAGTAGCAGCAACATAGACGGATTGATAACAATCGCAACTTCAACTAATCATCTTCATAATCTCAAGTACCAAGTGGATACGTTGGAAAAAATCCAAAGTGCAACTGATGCAACTACCACCATACTAGCAGGTGTGACAGCTTTTGATGTCGGCGTTGTGGGAAGGTTGGACATGTGGCAAAGGATTGTCATGGGGAGTTATTTAAGAAACCTTGGCAGCCCTAGCAAGCCGTTGAAACTAGAGATGTACAAACCGGTTCAGGGGCCCAAACCGGTTCGGGTCCCAAACCGAAACCGGTTTGGTCAAATTTGGTCAAAACCGGTTTGGCCCGAAACCGGTTCGGGTCCAAACCGGTTTCAAAACCTAAAAACCCAAACCTATCAAACCGGTTTGGGTCGGTTTGGAACCGGTTTGGGTCGGTTTGGAACCGGTTCGGGCCCAAACCGGTTCGGCCCAAACCGGTTTTGTTATTATTATTTTTTTTAATTTTGATTTTTGTTATATTCAAAGAAAATTTTAAACTTTTAATTAAAATTTTAACATTTATATAATTTAAACAATTTATAACAATTT
>BJCM01266666.1:2685-20668 GCA_018326385.1 Flaveria bidentis | reverse complement strand
AATGCTGGTAAGGTGAAAGTGGAAGGTGTGTCTACTTTGGAGAATCCAGCAGATGTGTTTACTAAGTCTCTACCTGGTGGAAAGTTCAAGGTTTGCTTGGATGCTTTGGGAGTTGATTAAAATCTTGTTTTGGATTTTGAGGTGGAGATTGTGAAGTATTAAAAGCCAAAACAAGTGAACTTCCGAAGTTTAAGTTTCTTCCGAAGCTTGATATAGTCTTCCGAAGCTAAGTTGATATCTTCCGAAGGTTATGTTTACTTCGGAAGGATATTATTGTGTACTTTGGTTTTCTTCCGAAGTATACATATGTTTAGTAGGGAATTTTCTGAAGGGTTACTTCCGTTCAGAAGATATAGTGTAGGGTTTTTTGTGTAAATTCTCAATATGTGTTGAGGGTTAGTTAGAGTTCGTTTCCTACTATAAATAAAGATGGATTGTAATCGGTGGGGGATCCTGAAATCATTCAATAATAATAATCATTTGAGAGTTCTTGATCAAATTTATTCTTTCTTGTATCATCTTTGTATTGATCGTTATTCTGTATTCATATTCTTAATTGGTTTTACAACAATAAAGGCAAACAATGTCATCAAAGACTAAGAGATTCGTAATTGACAATAAATGAGAATAACAACAACTAACTGAAAAGAAAAAAAATGAGTGAATGGATATGTATTTACTCTAAATTCTATAAATGACAATAATAACAACTAACAGAGAAGAAAAAAAAAGAATGACCGAGAAGACGTGATTAAAGAAATGTGATTGATCATTCACATAAGGTCAATATCATTGACATCATTCCTGAGAAATATTTTGGAAATCCATGAAAATAGACATTTTGTCGGAACTTTTACCAACCATATATACTTCATAGTTTTTAACTTTGCTCAAATAAATGCAAGAAACTTGCAAATATATATTTCTTATAACAACCATTATAAAATGTTATTACTTAACGGTGGTTAGTTATAATCAACATACTTTCACATTTTTAATACTCTCTCTTCCTTCTAGATTGGATTAGATGGATTTCCGTTTATACAAAAGTTTACAACTTTGACAAGTAGGCCTAATAACAAAATATAGGAAGTATGTTCACATTTATATTAAAATATAGTAATTTTAACGAGACTCTCGTTAGTCATGAGAAATATTTTAGTACAATACCGTTTACAAATACGACTAGAAAAATAAATATAAGCAATACTTATGTACCAAACTTTATTCGAACATCCGTCTTTAGTATATACTCTACGAGTCTTCATATAAATCTTGACACGAGTTTTCATCACGTTCGAATCTTCAACTATACCCCTTGACTGCAACAATTAACAAACAAAAGATTGACGGTTGTGGCTGAGGCTCGTGTTAGACACGAGTCCCTTAAAACAGATTTCGCGTCTCTATTCAAGACAACGTGTCTGTCTCTCAAGGTACAACAGCCAAAGCAGTATGTACTGCTGGAGAGTGCCTAGACCCGAGAGATCACTGGGTAAAATATGTATTATGATGTTATGTGAAAAATTGTTAAAGATGATGATGTATGATGAACAATTTAGAGAGTACTTATCTCTAAATTTCTATAAAACTTTTTGAATCTAAAGAAAACAAATTTCTCATTCTCTTTTCTTATCATTAGTTTGTTTATATACTCATGCTAAAAACTTCGTATTAATATGACTTTTATGATTCACAACCAAAATTTTCATTTGATTTATGAAATATTTTATGAGACCAAATTAAAACTCTCATTTTATTCATGACATATTTAATATCAGTTTTAATAAAAATTATGTTCCATAATAAACATTCATAACATTTATTAAAAGACTTGGTCAAAACATGAAACATCCATGTTAATCAATACATGGTTTTATTAATATTATGCAAGAAATTGCAACAATTTCCTGCTATAATCACCCAAGTTTTACTTTCTTTATTCCGACCGTTCAACTTAGAGCATCGATATTCAATTCATCTTAACTTCAGTTTGGACACGGTATAGTTTGTTACAAAACGAGAACTTAAACCAATAAATAAATAACTATTTATATAAAAATATATAAATATAATTATTTTGTGTCCAAAATTCCAACAATCCCCCACATGAATGGAGATCGATCAAAACACACAAAATTCCCAATAAAAACTCGATAGTTGAGTCTTGCAGGATAGATAGGTGTTCCTATTGAACCTTCCTTTATGAAGTGTATTTAGCATACTGGTGGTGTGTAGACGTGATGTCTTAGAACAAACCCTGTTTGGTGTAGACGACAATATACATTCATACAAGACTCTCCCTAGTCGGGCACATCCCCTCATTGTTGTGTCCGTTATGGTCATGGATCACTATCCTGGTTGTGCGAGAGCTCTAGGATGTGCGTCTCCCCACAAATCCATTCGAAGCGACCCCACTTCTATCTAACATAGATGATTCCATGAATCATTAAAAGCATCAAGGTTATATTGATTCCCACAATCATTCAACCTGAATATGCTTAACCTTTCTTTGGTCACTGGTTCGGGGTACTCCCCCAAAGTGAATAGACTAGGAAGTTCGTCACTCCCTTTTCGTTTTAGGGTACTCCCCTATAGTGACAATGTTGGTTATATGATTAAATTGTCCTATTGAATTTAGATCTTGGGATCTCCAGTCAGCTTGGTTAGGTTTCTCTCATATTCCCCTTTCCCTACGGGCTTTAGTCCAATTCCTCTTTATCTTGACTCGTTTCAACCCGTATGTTGTTGGATCCAAAATTATTATCTATCACTTTGTCAAGTCAATATAGATAACTTCAATCAAGATAACTTTTCATGATGCGTTCTAAACTTGTAAGTTAATAATGGCTATTGTAAAACTTTTACTATTCTTTTTTCAAGACAAACACATCTCCTTTTTGCCTTTAATAAAAGACATCTATTAAGATTCCAAATCTAATCAATTAGAATCCGAGTCTATCATTGTCTTTTTATGACCTTTGTGTACTACACTAGGTCATGGGTTTACAATAGCTTTGGATTGCCAAAATCCATATTACTAACAATTTATTTTCAAATGCATGAAACCCCACATTTAAGTGTTATTAGATAACATATATATGGTGTAATGAAAATAAAAGGTTCTCCCTTTCTAAATATGTTTGAGAAATCTTCTCACAAAACCATTTTTATATACCCTAAAGGATTGTTTCTAAAATGACATTAATATGAGTTTTATGATTTACAACCAAAACTTCTATTTGATTTTTGAATTGTTTTATGTGACCAAATTAAAACTCTCATTTTATTCAAGTCATGTTTAATATCAATTTTAATAAAAATTATGATCCATAATAAATATTTATAATATTTATTAAAAGCCTTGGTCAAAATATAAAACATCAATGTTAATCAATACATAGTTTTATTAATATTATGCAAGAAATTGCAACAATTTCATACTATAATCACTCAAGTTTTACTTTCTTCTTTCCGACCACTCAATTTCGAGTATCGATATCTAATTCATCTTAGCTTTAGTTTGGACACGACATAGTTAGTTACAAAACGAAAACTTAAACCAATAAATAATTAACTATTTATATAAAAATATATAAATATAATTAATTTTGTGTCCAAAATTCCTAACACAAAATAACTCAAATTAAAGATTTACATGTATGTTTTTAGTTTGTATGATCAGAATTCAGAAGGAATTGAATAATATCAAACACCTAAAATTGAGAAAAATAGGGAGTTCGCATGAAGGAAGTTATATGTCTGACGATTGGGTTAATATGTAAAAAGATTTGTTATTGATGAAAAGAAACAAGCAAAGATGTAAAGCTAAGTCAACAATCGAAGAGATCATCACAAAGATAACTTATCTCTAAATATGTCTCTGATACGCCCGCTCAAGCCAAACCTTCATAGCAAGTAGCAACGCGTATCTTGGAGAAAAGTATAGCAAACCGAGTGGTTAAGAGACTCTTAGTGAGAATACTAGCAATTTAAAAGGCAATGTTTACATGCGACTATAATAGTGTGAACAAGATTACAAATAAAGTGTGATTAAATCAATTTCAAGGTGTTTCATAAGCTGATGGAACACGAGATTGACACTACATAAGCGCCTATGTTGTCACACCACAGTGTTGGTTGACTAGTAAGAGATATGTGAAGCTCATGAAGAACAAAATTAATTCAAAGATTCACTCCTGCAGTGTGTGGGCAAGTGCATGATACTATGACTCAAATTTTGTGATCTTTAATGCACACTTTTTTAACTTTCGATTTAACGCTCCAAGTTCCAACAACTTAATGTTTCTTAAATACTAAATATATCGTTGTCACGTGCTTCTTTTATCTGCATTTCGTTATAAAGTTGATATAAAATCAAATTGTCACAACGCTTGAACATAACCTACTATATAGTTGGAAATTTAATAAGTATAGCAAATGATAAAATACGCGATTCTTCATATATAACTTCTTTAACAATCTTTAAAAGAATTCTTTAGAATTTTATGTATTCAAAATATTATGAATCTTTTTTTTCATACCTTTCATGTTCACGAGTCCTACTTATATACTCGGATAATTCCGTTGATAAAACTCTTTACTGATGTATCGTTGTTGTTATGAGCCATAGGAGCATAGGTGGTGCGCGCGCAATATATCCTGTTTCCCAGAGATTACCGAAGAATACATATATAGAGGAATCATTGACGGGCTGTCGTAAGAGTTTGTTGGTGATATTCTTTTGTTTAGTAGTGTTATGGTCTATATAATTAACACGCGTATCAGGTACATGATCACATGAATTTGTATGACACATTACTTAATTATAATCAAACATAATAAAAATATATAAGAACAAGGCAAGATACATTATTATATATTAGATATATAAAGAAGTGTATACGTGTGTTACATGGGGTGTAATCTCTGGTTCATTTACGTGTACATTGTCTCATACAAATAAACCCAGAGATTATATTTAAACGCAGATAAAACTCCATATATTGTTGAGATGCCGGATGCGCCCTTGGTTACCTCACTCGAGGGCTTGTCGGTGAACTTTATGGTGTCGTACGCCCATGCACCACCTATGGCGCCCATCGTCGGTCCCAAAATGTAAACCCATAACCCTTTGTACTCGTTCCACACGAGCGCTGGCCCTATGCTTCTCGCAGGGTTCATTGACGCCCCTGATACCGGTCTGTCATCATTATATATATATATATATATGTATGTGTCAAAACACAACATTAACAGTTACTATGTACATAACAACCAATATTGACATCTAACGTAGATCGTACCCCGCGAATATGGAGTTAAGTAGAACGGTTGATCCAATCGCAACCCCGGCTAGTTGTCCCGTCTAGATTAAGTAAATATGTAAGTTACATACTAACTCATCATAAGTGAAATTGAGTAAAAATATACTTACAGCTCGATCATCTGTGACAATTGCACAGATGACTAACACGAGGTAGAATGTGATAATAATTTCCATCACCAACGATTGAAGGTCGGACCCAGGAGGGACATTTCCAACGAAACGATCATGTGTCTCGTTAAATATCAACCGTAGGGTTCCGCTCGCTACGATTGATGCAACAATTTGAGCAATCACGTATCCGGGCACCTAAAAAACATTAATAAATTAACCATTCAAGATCAATACATACCAGTATAATCTCACTCATAGCGGTGCTATCGACATAATCTCATAAAATTCATGATCCATGTCATAAGTTGAAATTAATATCGAAATGAACATGCATTAAATTTACAATGATATGTAATCACCTCTTTCCAAGGGAACCTTGTACATGATGCCAAAGCAATGGTGACAGCAGGGTTGATATGTGCACCTGAAACATGCCCTACGGCGTAAACCATCACCATCACCGCCGCGCCCCACACGATCGCTATACCGTTCTTGTCGATGTTCACCATGATCGCGCCGCAGCCTGCAAACACCAAGAAGTACGTGGCGAACAACTCTGCGAGCAACTGCACGAAAACTCGATCATAATTAATAAGGTTAATTAAAGATGGTTTAAAGATGAAGTTAATTATGGAATTAAAGATGGAACCTTTTGGGAAAACTTAGGAGTGATCAAAGGGGATGATGGTGGGGTGTCATCTTTTGCAATGCTTAAGGTGACTGAATGATGGTTATTGGCGGCTCCACCGCCCTCCGCCACAGCTCCACCGCTCTCCACCATGGCCATTTACCTCAGAAAACTTGTGTGTGTGAGAAAGAGAGTGAAAATGGAGATAGGGTTTGGGGGAAGAGGAAAGCACAGAACGTATTTATAGTAGTATTGGTGAACAGTGAGGTGATTAATATGAGATGTCATGCATTGTCTACTAACAAATTATAATATTTTATATTGCGTTATATGTATAAAGTATTACTTACTATAATTACTAAAAAATATGGTGACTTATTATGATATAGTAAGTACTATTAATTCATGTTCGTGTAATTCACAAAGGACTTACGAATATCATCGATGGCATCTCCTCCTCATGAGCTTGAAATTTCCAAAAACCCGAGGCGTTTAAGGTGTTCTTTTACAGCAAAAACTACAATGTAAAACAAGGTTTTAATGCATAATAGTGTAAAAGGGACCAAAATGAATCATATACGAGCCTTCTCAAATATATGCATGTTAATCATCTTAATTATTCTCATTTAGATATAAATCTTGACAAAAAAATTTATGTACGGTTTAAAATAATATTTAGCATAACATAAGTTGTCATTATAGCCTATAATTTATAGGGAAGTTTAATGTGGAATCCAAATTAAATTTCAAATAATAAGAAGCATGTAAACCCTTGTATTTATTGTTTTAAACAATGATATCTAGTGTGGTTATGTAACCACTAACCACTTATTTCACTCCCTCATTAGGTGTGATATGTTTTAAGAGGGTTAAAGGTTTACCAGAGTGGGTCTTTGGGTGGTGCGTTTCCATTAAAATGGTGGGCGAGCTGAGTCACTAGCGTTATCTGTGTTCGCGACCGTGGGTGGCACCCCACCCCCTCCCTCCGGTAATAAGTTTACCCGAATGACCGGTCTTAAAAATTATTTGTTGACTGTTAAAAAAAACTTATTTTACTCTCTCACGTGATATCTAATAAATTAGCAATATATACAATTATACAAATGGTATTTACGTTGTCCTTTCGATTCATCTCTTTTAATGACTTCTGCATCATTGTTGTGTATTTGGCATTATGACGTTTATATTGTATATACCTAGACATGGTAAAATATATACATATAAATAAAAAGATCTCAGTTGTGTTTCATTTTACAGTTGATTACATGTATGCATGGTATTTACAAACTAACATGTTTGAGTAGTAAATAAAAGAAATATCCATTTGAGTACTAACCTATTAATACCGTAATGAGTGGGAATGTTAATGCTCGTTTGTCATCCTAATTTAAGAAAAAAGTTAACAAAAGTTAGTAATATTCCAAACATGTTACTTTCTTTGCATGATACTATAACTTCTTGTTACTTCACCTAAATTGTTAAACAACATCAACCATATATGTATTGAATATATATATATATATATATATATATATATATATATATATATATATATATATATTCTTGAGTTGGACTTCACCACCGACGAATCACAAATGAAGCTAGCTGGTTATGGGCCACATAGGTTATAAATTGTGTTGGTTATGACTTATGTACGTAGAAGTCGCTAAACTCACATGACTTTAGTTTACCAAAACCGACCTGCCAGCCGAGTGCCGACCGCGGGTTTAGACCTGTAATTTTGACTTTCTTGACCTCATGTTGGTCAATAACGTTGAAATAACATACACTCATCACTTCTACAGTTCTAGTTATTGGGTTTTTAAAATAAGTTTAAATTACCTTAAAAAGCAAAGGCCTATTAGCTCAGTTGGTTAGAGCGTCGTGCTAATAACGCGAAGGTCGCAGGTTCGAGACCTGCATGGGCCAACTTCTTTTTTATGAATTAAGTTTTAACTAATCCCTCATATGGTCATACTAAACAAAAAAACGCCCCTTGAGTTTCCATTAAATATGGCGAAGTCCCTGTAATTCGTAAACGGTTGTGATAGTTTTGAAGAAATTCTCTTGTAGTTGGTGAAACTATGATTTGTTTCTTTACGAATTCGATTTTATAATGTTATTCAGTATTCTTTTATTATGTGTGATATACATATAAAACTATTGAGATTTATCATGTTTTTTCAAAGAGTGAAACTAGTAATCTTGAGATTTATCACATTTTTTCAAAGAGTGAAATCAGTAATCGTGAGATTTTGATTTATGAGTGTAAACTTAATTTCTATTTATAGGGCACAACATGTGAACACTAACAAACGAGGCAAAAGGAACTATAGTTTGGCTGGTATAAGTAACATATAAATAAAACGCATATGTTTTGTTAGGACTAGTAATTCCCGACCTGTTTATGAAATGATTAAACTTGTTACATAAAAAATATAATTTTTATTTATTTAACATTTTTGAAAATAATTAAAATCAGAATTCTAGACTCTATTATTTTACATTTATTGGTTCATAAAAACATATAAAAATTATAGATATAACATATAAGTAGTTAAACAAGTCTTTTGCATGTTTGATACGTGAGTTCTGTGCGTCATCTCTAACCTGTTAAATATGATAAAATTTGTTTTGTCAGTGCTAGTAAACGAGACACTATCTAACCTGCGTACAAGGGTTTGTGTTACATGACATCAAAAGAACTTTTTTATATGTTATATAGTATATGGTTCTTGTGTTTTTATGTTTAACTTACACAGGGGTGGAATCAAGGTCAAGGAGATTTGTTGACCCTCTAGTCGCTAAAACTCGCAAATATTTAATATGAAACCTAAGGTTTTTCTTTAAGAAAAACATAAGTTTAACTCTTTAGATTTAATCACCTGAGAAGAGACCTTATAATAATGGCGCTACCTATCACCAACCAAGAAGTTGTTTCTGACAAGAAAGCATGAGTTTAACTCTTACGTTTAGTTGTTACCGAAGAAGAGACCTTATCATAATTCCCTGGCCTATAACCAACCAAGAAGTTGGTTCTGTCACTAAACATACATATACGACCCTCGAGTGACACTGATTCAACGTGGATTTTCTATAATTGACATCAGTAAAAGAAATCTTGGGTTTGTCATCGACTGTGGAACCCGACCTCACCATAAACTTTTTACCCTTCCCTTAAGTTGTGTTTTGGCTCTCTGTATTATGTGGTTTTACTGTCGGACAAATGACATAACATTGTTATAGTTTTACATGATGTAAGAGAGGTCAAACAAATAAATATATGGTATTTGGTGTGTCAAAAGATATGCTTTCTGGGAATATAAATAAATAAATTAGAAAAATAAAAAGAATTCTTGAATCAACAGATGTCACACATGAACTATCACCTATAATTTACTATAAATTTCTCTCCTTTTCTGGAGAAGAAAAATAATTTTACGGAAGAAATTCAGCAGATTCCACCACATACTTCTTCATCTGCAATAAAAGAAAACAAATCATTCCAGATTCATGACATAAACAAGAAAATTATAATTTGATGTTTTCAATAGAAACTGGAGATGGCAACTTCAACTCGTAGTGAATCAGTCGAATTCGGGTTATGCTTTATTTCAAATGGGTAAAACAATAATAAAAGATTATATTAAAAAGAAAACCAGTCAAATGGACCAAAAATGCCCCCAAAAAGTTTGTTTAATGCTTTTAACATCCTATATCATTTTATCAAAGATACAAAAAACCATTTGAAATAACAGAAAACTAATAACTATATTTGAACACTAATTATTTACGAGTTATTCGGGTTCAAATAATCCAATATTGGTCGTTGCAACTCGTAAAGTAGACACGAACCCATTTTCAATTGTTACCCAACCAGCCTGACCCACTTAATTTGCCACCTCTTTGAGAAGCAATGTTGTAACAGTTACCTAGTGCTAGGGTTCCCAAGGGTGAGCTCAAGATCATCAGAAACACATTCTTCATGTATCCTCTCACCTTCCCATGGCTTCACTAGCCCTTTCATATTACTACCAAAAGCAAACTCAGATGAAATTGCATCAGACATAGGAACATCTGCTGTCTGGTCAAACCCAGCAGTGATAGCAGGCGAGCATGTCCCACTTTGCCCCGGGGTCCACATACGTGAGCCTGTAGCCGAAAGTGCTTCCTTGAAACCAAACGGGTTTGACGCAACAAGACTAAAGGTTGGTGATGATGGTCCTTCTTGGGGTGTTTGGACCCCAGATAGCCATCCTGAATCGGTTGGTGTTTGATGACCAGGGCTTTGAGGAGTTGATGAAGGTAAGAAAGGGTAGTGCTGTGCGGCCCAGGCGGGATCCATGTCATTCATTCTAGGTGTCTGACAAGTAGGTGAACTTAATGGAGGAGTGACCGGAGCACTTATTGAACCACCAGGTATGTAAAGATGATGAGGAAAATTGGATGAAGGAGACGAACCAGATGAAAGATTTTTCAGCCATGGTATAAGAGAATTAGGATCAGGGTTGCCGTTAGCAGCATATAGAGACGAGATGGAGCTTGGAAAAGATGATGAACTCGGGTTCAAACTGTAGGAAGTATTTGGACTGGCTGATGCTGATCCACCAGTAGCCTCCACACGTGTAACAGGTTTACAACCCTACACATGTACAAAGATTAAAATTGTAAGCTATAAACAATAAAATCATATCTATTAGTTAGGCATTCTCACACTCAGGCAGTGGCAATTTTTTGTTTAAATGTTGATCTGATTGTTTCAGAATACTGAATACAATCATATAAACCAATTGGAATTCCACCCAAAACCTATAGTAGTCACATGGTACGTAGCATCTCTTACAATGTAACAATATAGTTTATTTATATGAGTAGCATGCTCAATTTAAATCTTGCTCTTACATGATTAAAGATTACCACAAATAAGTACAGAGTAATGCCACTTTACTGAAAAACAATATGGTAACTTCAAACTTCTATAGGATATTGAAAATTTTAGTTCTCTTTCATCTAAGGCATATTTGCAGTCACCACTAAAGGTAAAATCATAACTTCAGTCATTATTAAGAGGAAACATTTGATCGCTCATATCAACCACTATAGCCTGCTTTGCTCACTAGAAGCTTGCAACTTTGTTTTTGTTACTCTGAGAATGGATACTTATCTTGAAAATTCTCCTGACCAAGCACGCTTAAGTCTTAACAGTGAAGTTCTTCTAACCAATGCCCCCAAAACGTGATGACTGTATTATTTTTTTGACAAGATATTCATGATGACCTTATCTGTTAGAGTCTTACCTAAGGTGTCACAACCACCCTCACTAACCCATTGTTCTTATTAATGAGGTCCGCCCCATCATCCTAAAGAGAACATGAGTGCTTTAATATCATTTGTAACAACCTACCCAAACCAAAATGACACGTCACACTCATAGAAATCAAAGGCAAATAAATCTAGTAATAAATAAACCACAAACTTTCTATAGTACTTAAATGTTGTAATCTTTAATTCAACAAACTCTAATGCTAACTGGATCTTCATCTTCTATGTTCATTTCTGCTTGAATGCGCGCTCTTTATGGTTTCCCGAGCCATGATCACTTGTCATGGAGAAAGAAATGCTTACTACCCATAACATCCATGATCCAACAAACACATACACAAAAGACAAATGTACAACTTTAAAAACAGTGAAGTTCAACTGTTCAAGTACAAAGTTCAACAAAGGTGGACCATTTGATCAGTAAATGTCCTTTAAAAACCACATTTTTTCAAGAGACTCCATTGCTGAAAGTGATAGAACGGTTCCTAGACCAATTTTTTCAAGATTTTGAATTTAGGAACAATGTAAGGCTCAATCTTCTTGATGGCAGATATAAAGAAACCGTCGTGTAGCGTGCACATCCACGTGAATACTGGAAGATTTAGGATAAGTGTATGCTCAAAGAGGACACGAATAATTATTTTACGAGAAGAACGAAAAGCTAGTCTCCATCGTTGACGACCAGAGAGAGAGAGAGGGAGCACTGAAAGAGATGTGAAAACAGATCATCTGTGTGGTACTGTATCATGATAACATGCGCCATATGCTCAGCAATCACGTTACCATGTCTCCCATAACGACAAATTTCAGATCCACAAACGACCTCGTGACCGAAGACTAGTCAAATCTCATCGTCACCGTTGGTAACAGATAGCTGCACAATTTTCAGCTTAATTGAATCCAACATGAACAAAATTTCACCCCTAGAATCACCAATCGATTGAAATCAAACACCAGATCTAAAAAATCTAATCACCTCATCAGATCGACCACAAACCTAGAAATTAAAAGCCAGAAGTAAGATCAAACAACCAGTTTCCACATCCTAAACCACACAAACCGAGTTTATATCAAGCACTCGATCACAAATCTCATGATCACAAATCTCATGATCACAAATCTCAATGACAAATTCAAACTGAAACACTAGAATTCGAGGATTAAAGAAGCAATCTAACGGTAGGGAGAGAAAGAAACAACAAGTAGGAGGTAGATTCGAAATTACCTTACGATAAGTGGTTCCATCTTCTTCAACGATCCAACCAGCCTCGTTACAAAGGGCTTTCAAGACCTCGTTGTTGTCGCAGTGCTTGGGGAGCTTGTAGTTCCCATAAACTCGAAGTCCGGCGAATATCTTAGCGGCGATTGCACGGCGCCGCCTCTCTCTACGCTTGTTGTTCTCTCGCTCCTTCCAAGTCGGCAACCGTGTCCCCGACGTCATATATATAAATAATGATGATAATAATGGTTCTCCGGAGAATATGATGACGAAGGATGAATCAGCAACGAAGGTGGGGATGATCGGAGTTTATGATCGGAAAAGTGGGAGTCGCCGGCGCCGGCGAGTGGAAGTGGTTGAGGGAGAATAACAGAGGAAAGGGGGGATGTAGTTATAGTTATAATTATAGGATTTTGGGTGGGATTGATTGCCCCTCTAGTTTGGGGGAATTACGGTGGTGCCACTGGTGGGTTAAACTAAAGTTGGAGTTTTGGAAACACGTGAGGTGCACGTGGTTTGGCTTTTTAAAGCGTGCGGTGGATGCGTTTGACGGGCGAGGGTTTTTGAGGAAAGTGGTGAAAGTGAGCCTACGTGTTTTCAGATAAATCTAATTTTAAAAAAAAAAAGATCGAAACGTTAATAAAAATAAATATTCCGTAACAGTATGTTCAGGGCCGGCGCATAAGTAAGTTATGTGAAGCAGATTGTTTGGGGTTCCGTTTTTACGGGTCCCAAATCATTTTGGTCATTCTATTATTTACGTCTAGCATCAGCCCACAGGTTAAGCAATCGGTAAAAGAAAGTCTAGTCGACAGCAACCTAAGATCGGACAAGAGAGTCAGAAATTGAAGAGTGAATCAATCAAAGCGGCAAGTCTGTCTCGATTGTAAATTTCTGATCAAGATTCTCGATTGGAACAACCATGGTTTGGGTTTTATTGAAATCGAGTTCTCTCGAGACTCGAATAAGTTGATTGGAACAGCCACGCGATTAAAGTTCGTGAAAGATCATAAGCGATTTTGTATTGATTCTGAAGCTTTTAGAATTATAGTTAGATTTTGTCTGAAGAAATATATTAAAGTAATAAAACACCCTATGTGCTGTTGTTTTATGAGTGTTTTGATGTTTGATTTTGTATAACAATCATGACTTAAATTGAGCTGTGCTTATTTTAATTTTTTTCGTCTTCTTGTATTTCTTTATTTAAATAACTTACTGATATTAAGTTGTATAGGCAACGACAACTTGACAAATGGGGTTTAGCTTGATGGGTTTTTCTTATATTTGAGAACAACAAGCTTTTAATCAACCTTTGGTTCAAATTCATGCTTTTGTTCAAATTAATCTATGAAACAGAAAGCTAGATTTTAGCATTTTTTTTAATATGGGCATTGTTATTTATCATGGTTTTGCGTTTGTTGATTTCAACTTTTATGTTTTTTCTGTTTGATTTCGGTTTACAACTTCTGTTATATGTTCTGTTACAGTTTCTAGGTGTAAGGTAGATTGAGTCTTGATTAGTTAGCTAAGCTGATTTTGCATGAGACTTAATTAATCATGTAAATTGAGATTTGATGAAACTTGATTAATTAGTTGCCGTATAATACAAGTTCCTTGTAATCTTGTATAAGTTGGTTCTTAGTAATCTTCATTGTAAATAGAAATTGAAGTGCACATGGTTCAAAATGATTGAGCCAAACTTTATAACAATAAAATTTGTAAGGCCCAAAAACTTTGTTTCGCGTAGGGCCTCAAAATGATTGAGTCGACCCTGGGTATGTTTAAAACTTCATAAGATGGTATAAGATAGTATGTTACAAATATTATTAGAGAATAATTACAGTAAGAGAAAAAGTTAAATTAAAAAATAGAAACACATATGGCAAGTGTTGCATGTTGTTGAATTAATATAAGATGGTTGATTAGTTAAATAGCTTATGCATTCCAAATTGAAATCAAAAATACGAAACACGTTGTTCAAAAAGGGAAAAATAATGAAACTAGCCATACCTTAATTGATAAGGAAAAATGTTCCTAGATATTTGCTCTCTGTTAAAACCAACGACTAACTCGATTTATATACACTTCTACAAACACATTATGCGGTTTTCACAATTATATAATTAGAATATGCTCCATATTGAACGGTCCCATAACATATCAATGTGATGATTGATTAATACTTGTAAGGCATAAGTAGGTTGTCAATTAATTCTTGACTTAAAACACAAGCGTTTATAATTTAGCTTGTGTTGATTTGACTTAAGATACTCAAATTGTATTAACTTTCGAGTTGAGTCCCGGATGATTAATAGTTCACTAGAAAAAAAAGAGAAAAAAAAGTCTCTAGCATCGTTTGTACATGATTTGCAATTGCTTTTTTGAGACTCATATAACGTGCATTATTGTTTTCAGACTCACATAATAAACAAATAAATTTATCAAAATATAAGAAGCCAGCATAAGTTATACAAAAACATAATTTCAACTCAAACAAAATTTTACAAATCAAACAAAATTTTACAAATCAAACAAGCTCAACTCATAATGTTATGAGCTCGACCCTTACTTAATGCTAGCTCAACTCAAATCACTAGATCACTTATGACAATTTTTTTTATAGTTCATATGTTTATTTATATTTATTAGAGCATTTACAATAGGTTTGGTAAAATCTTCCTTATTCTTATAATATAAGATAAATTTAAAAAAGACACTCACATCCTATTTTTTATCTTTATATCTTATTCATATATATTTAAGAAAAACTAAAAAAGAATTCATATATTTAAAGAAAACTAAAGTAAATCCATATAATTTTAAGAATAAGGAATAAGATGTGTGAGTTTTAAAAATAAGAGATAGATGTATAAAGTAATAATTTATAATTAAATTACAAAAATAAAAATAAAATAAAAATAAAAATAAAAATAAACCCACTATTTAGAACTTCTGTATTTTATGAAATATGATAGAGAAAACTAGAAAGGGTATAAATGTAATAAAGCATAAAACCCTCTGGATGAAGGGCGTGGGGACAGAATAAGATCATCCACCCACGTGACAACGGAGATTAAGACAATAACATGCACGTGCGTTGCAATTGTGATAACGCGTTTACTTCATTTTTTCAATCCATTTTTATTACATTTATAATGTCATGATTTGATGTTGTTCTAATTTATTTTTGAAATTGATACACACATATTAAATTAGAGGTTATCAACTTTCATTTATTAGTCGTAATTAATTTAAACTCAGAAAATATTTATAAACATTTATAACTTTCATACTAATCGAGAGTTAACCATTGTTAGTTTTTATATGAAATGAGACTAACTTGAAGTCATTTTTCAACTCCAACACCGCCTAGTCTCAGTTAGGTCTGTTTTACATTGTCTAGTCTCCATCATCACTTGAAATCTACCTTCAACGAGTTTGTTGGTTCAAATCAGGAGATGAAGATTGACGGTCTTTTTGGTGCAAACGTTTCAAATTGACGGACCTGATATAGATTTTAACTTCCTGTTTAGTGTTTAGGCCACAACAATAGTCCACGTCATCAAAAAACTAACGGGGTTAACTCTTGGTTAGTAATGGATCGATAGAGGAAAATAAACTTAAAATTAGAAGTATCTGTAAACATTTACTGAGTTAGGATTGATACCGACTAATAAATAAAACTAAAGGTTATTAAAATAAAAAAACCCTTAAATTAGACATGAGAATATGTCGAAGAAACACAAAATCACAATATACACTTATATATAATGTTTTATAAAGAAAGATGCAAGATGTAATTGTTTTTCTATTAGTTCTAGAGAGAAGCAAGCTCTCTTATTTATACATGAATGGAAAGAAGTACTAGAGGGATCTAGAAGGATCCTTCTCTAACTAACTCTAACAACCATTCAAACAACCATATAACTAACTCAACTAATCTCTCTAATATGCCCCCTCAAGCTGAACGGGAGGCAGTAACGTGAAGCTTGGACCGAAAATCATCAAAGTGAGTTGAAGATAAGCCTTTGGTCAGAACGTCAGCAAGCTGAGAGCGAGTTGGAAGATACCGAATAGTAATCTCACGAGATAACACCATATCACGAATAAAGTGTAAGTCGATCTCAATATGTTTTGTACGCTGATGAAACACAGGATTGGCTGCAAGATAAGTAGCACCAATGTTGTCACACCAAAGTGTGGGCAAGCTCGAAGAGGAAATATGCAACTCTCGTAGCAAAGACATAATCCATCGTAACTCGGCAGCAGTATGAGCAAGAGCGCGATACTCAGCCTCAGTGCTAGAGCAAGCAATAGTATGTTGTTTCTTGGAACTCCAACTAATGAGATTAGGCCCCAAAAACACACAATAACCGGTAGTCGAACGACGATCATCAGGGCAACCAGCCTAGTCTGCATCAGAATAGGCATGAAGATCAAGGCAAGAGGATCGAGTAATAACCAACCCATGAGAAACAGTGCCACGAAGATATCGTAAAATATGCTTGACAGCAGCCCAGTGACGATCAGTATGAGTCTGGAGAAACTGAGACACCTTACTAACCGCATAAGCAATTTTAGGGCGAGTCAAGACTAAGTACTGTAAGGCACCAACAGTGTGGCGATACAGAGATGGATCAGCAAGAGGAATGCCTAAATATCGAGACAGCTGTCGACCAGTAACAACAGGTGTGGATAAAGGCCTACACTGTGCTAACCCTATCCGGTGTAACAAATCAAGTAAATAGCCCTGCTGAGACAAATGTAGACAATCATCACTAAAGGTAGCCTGGACTCCCAAGAAATAGGATAATATCCCTAGATCTTTGAGAGCAATCCGGGAGTGTAAACGAGTAATCAGAGAAGTAACAAACTCAGGAGAACTCCCAGTAATGATAATATCATCTACATATACCAGAACATAACAAGTAGTACTGTCTCGCTGATAGACAAATAATGAAGTATCAGATAGGCACTGTGAAAAACCACTAGAAAGAAGAGCGGTAGAGAGCTTGGAGAACCAAGTTCTAGGAGCTTGTTTGAGGTCATAAAGAGCCTTCCGAAGAAGACAAACATCATGAGGCCGAGAAGAGTCAACAAACCCAGAAGGCTAAGACATGTAAACAGTCTCAGATAAGTCCCCATGAAGAAAGGCATTGTTGACATCAACCTGACGAATAGTCTGTCACACCCTCAAAATCCACGTGCGGAGTTTTACCGCGAGGCGTGTGAACAAACCAGGATCACAGTCAATAGTTACTCAGAACGACTATATATGCAATAATTAAATGAAATCAACCAAAATAAAACTTTAAAACTGTGCGGAAGCGTATTGTAAAACAACCCAATGAAATAGAAATGTATACTATGGCAA
>BJCM01266664.1:0-12131 GCA_018326385.1 Flaveria bidentis | reverse complement strand
AATAAGATATTAATTCATTTTTAGCTTTTTTCCACATTTTTAAACAATCTCTTCGAAGAGTAGCACGACTTACATTGGTGTAACGTGGTTGGAGAGTTCGTTGAATGATTCGAGTCAAACGTTCGTTGTCGAAATGTTTGAATGGCAAGCTTTCTTGAATTACAAATTGCGTCATTTGCTCCCGAACCGCATCAACGTTATAAGCCCAAATATTTCCATCGTTTATCATCGAAGCTTGACATTGAGAATGTTCACCTTTTAACACTTTACAATATTTATTTCAATATGGTTTTTCAACGTTGTGTTTGCATCTTTTTTGAAAAACTTATGACAAAACTTGCAACGAGCTTTGTTTGGACAGCTAGCCATTTGACATAAATCGTAATTGCACCATACTTCGGGGTTCCTATTCGTAGGAAGGATTGCTATCACCACGTTGCTTGAAGACGCTTCACAACCAACGGATGATTGAGTACTTGTTGAAGCCATTTTAGAGATTTTTGTGAGAGCGTTTAAAACGAAAGTATTTGTGGAGAGAGTTTTTGAGATTTTTGAGAGTAGAGAGTGTTATAAGTTGTTGTGATTCAACCAAAACATCAAATACATATATACACTAACCTAGTGGGGGTATAATGGTAAAAACACATAAAAAACATGGTCAAAATGGGTACAAACGGCTATATAGCCGTTATACAACGATAACCGGTTTGAAAACCGGGTTTAAAACTGGTTTGAAACCCGGTTTGAAGTACCGGTTTGGAACCGGGTTGGAACCGGTTTGGTTTGAAACCGGTTTTATGTTTCGAAAGGGTAAACCGCATGAGAACCGGCGGTTCAGGCCGGTTTCAAACCGGTTTGGGCCAAACCGGTTTAGGCCTCAAACCGGTTTCGGTTTTTTTGGCCAAACCGGTTCCCGAACTGGTTTTTTTGCCCATCTCTAATCGGGACAAAGTTTACAAGCTGGATAAGGCTCTCAACGGGTTCCACCAAGCCCCTAAAGCATGGTATGAAAAGCTCTCAACTCATCTTGTGAAACACGGATTTCGCAGAGGAGTGATTGACTGTACACTGTTCATCAAAGAAAAGGATGGTGAGTTACTGCTAGTTCAGATCTATGTTGATGACATAATCTTCGGTTCCAAAAACGAAGAATTGTGTAAAGAATTTATAGCAGTAATGAAAGCTGAATTTATGATGAGTGCCATGAGAGAGATGAAGTTCTTTCTCGGGTTACAGGTGGATGAGACATCAAATGGAACATTTCTACATCAGACCAAGTATGTAGGCGATATTCTCAGTCGGTTCGATATGGAGAATATTTCGACAGCTGGGACTCCACTGGCTACAAACCACGATGTGGCACCCGACGAAAATGGTGATCTGGTGGATGCCACCATGTACCGAGGAATGATCGGATCCCTCATGTACACCTCACGACCTGATATCATGTACGTGACGTGTCTCTGATCCAGATATCAGGCGAAACCAAAAGTCAACCATCTCATAGGAGTCAAAAGGATATTTCGTTATCTGAAGGGTACTCCAACACTTGGGTTGTGGTATTCTCATGATGATGACTTTGAGCTTACAGCGTATAGCGATTCAGATTATGGCGGCTGCAAAATGAACTACAAGTCAACTTCAGCAAGATGTCAATTCTTTGGGAAAAGATTAGTCACGTGGCAGTGTAAGAAGCAGACATCGGTTGCTCTGTCAACTTGTGAAGCTGAATACATTGCTGCTGCAAGCTGCTGTTCACAAATCATCTGGATTCTATAGCAAATGCGGGACTATAGTTTGAAATTCTCTAACACTCCTATATTTGTTAATAATTCTGCTGCTATAGCCGTAACTAAAAATCCTATCCAACATCCTAAGACAAAACACATTGGAATTAAATATCACTTTATACGTGATTGTTTTGAAAAGAATTTAATCGATATTGTTAAAATTAATACGGACTTTCAACGTGCTGACCTCTACACAAAAGCTTTTGATAAATCAAGATTTTTATATCTGCTAGAGGTCAACGGCGTGAAAAAGAAATGTGAAGTGATTCCAGACGATGACAATACAAAATCCAACGAGTAGAGTCAACTTTTATTTTATTTTATTTTTTATTTTATTGTATTTCTTCGCCTATTAAAATTCTAAACGCAAAAAAGTTTTCGGTTTTAGAAATTTAGGGGGAGAATAGGTTAGATTAAATTACCTAAGAATAAAGAAAATAATATAAAAAGGAGGGAGGAGGACATCTTTGCTAAAAGGAAAGAAATCAAATCTGTGATACTGATTCAACGAATTTGGAAAATGATAGTACACAGGGAACCAATTAATTTGGGACTTTAAAGGTTTAACTACTCATGATGCAAAATTCAAAGTTAAGTCTGAATAGTCAAAGCAAAATAAAAGGAAAGATGATAGTTAAACTAGTACGCTACTATGGTAACATAGAGAAAGAAGACCTAGAGGTTGTTAGCACATTAGATGATGTGTCGGTAGATTCAACACAATAAATAAGTAGACCTCATTGGTGATTTCAAGCTCAAACTAAGTTGTTCAACAAACTGTGGGGTTCTCATCTTATCACTAGTTAACACAATCAACGAAGTTCCAATAAGGGTTGACGAGCAAAATAAACGCCACAAATGTGTGCGGATGACCATAAAAATAGCAAAGCACATGAAAAATGCAAAAATCAATCAAGCTAATAACTTATGTTGTTGGTGCGATCTGTTCAAAAAGAAAATAATTGCTCAAACAAGAAGATAGGTTGTGTGCCTCTCTGTTGTGCGGTGGCACTGACCTGAGGATAAGCATAACCTAAATATTCTAGAATTCATTGTTGTTTACGCCTCTTTGTTGTGCAGTGGCACTGACTTGAGGCTTAGCATCTCTTTGAAAGCTCTGAGAATAGTTTCTTCTTGTAATATACCCGTAGACCGCTCAAAAATCTCATGAGGAACGTTGATTACCATATATGCATGGGATCCACAAATGCTTGTTGAAATAATTAAACCTTAAATCATCACCAATGAGTGTCAAAAATCTGTGTATGGATTTAAGAAGACAAGTATACTGACAATCATCGTGAGCTGCAACTCTTGAAAGTCAAAATCATTGTGTGCATCTTGTAGCTCTAGTATGATTTCCTAAAATTGCCGTTGTCTATCAGTGAAAACAAGGGTCAAGCATCAGAATTGTTTATTAAAGTGTCCCAAGTGAGTCTAATATACCTATATGATTCCAAAATGAATCATACCAGAAAT
The DNA here is from genome assembly GCA_018326385.1 of Flaveria bidentis. NCBI lineage: Eukaryota > Viridiplantae > Streptophyta > Magnoliopsida > Asterales > Asteraceae > Flaveria > Flaveria bidentis. The sequence continues at coordinate 8,862 of BJCM01266664.1, read as the reverse complement.
GATTAACTGGAATTGAAGCTGTGATGTCCATGAAGTAAAATCAATTAGAAATATTCTAATAGGTCGTATTTCATCTCTAATAAAAAATATAAAAATATGTCTTGATATTGTTCTTAATTTCAAAGTTTTTCTGTTTAATTTTAGTAAAGTGTAATGTAATAGTCGGACTCAACAACTCGTCATAATCTATGAATCACTCATTAAAAAGAATCACGTCTGAGGTTTCCATAACATTCAAAATAAAATGAGTCACGTCCGAGGTGACAAATTCATTTAAGTAAAAGGATCACGTCTGAGGTGATCAACAATGTTTTTCAAATTAAAAGGGTCATGTTGAGACTATCATCACTGACAATGTTCTATCTGGTGTTTAAAAGGTTAAGTTTTGAAAGTTCATAAGGTCAAATGAACAAGTCGAGTCATTCGCACGACTGGACCATAAGTATGGTCCAGTCGCACGAATGGAGCAATGAGATTGAACCATTCGCATGATAGGATCATGAGTATGAGCTAATCGCACGAATGGAGGTGACCAACTGAGTCAGTCATACGACTGAACTCCAGTCGCACGAATGAAGCAATGAGATTGAACCATTCGCATGGTTGGATCATGAGTATGAGCCAATCGCACGAATGGTGGTGACCGACTGAGTCAGTCATCTGACTGAACCCCAGTCAGACGAATGAAGCTGACCGAATGAGTCAGTCGCACGACTGAAACCTAGTTGCATGACTGACGGTGACCGACTGAGCCCCAGTCGCACGAATCAAGAATGCAAATAGGTCCAGTCGCACGACCGAAGGAAACCCTAGTATAAATAGAGGGGGAGTCGGTCGCAGACACTCATCACCCCCAAATTGCCCCTAAATCGCACGAAACAATACCACTCTGTCCAAATTTCATATCAGTGATTTAGCACCCTATTTGTGATACTCACTGATTTCGCATTGTTTCTACTGGTAATGCGAGACTAGATTCGATCAAAATGCTCAGATTAAGCAAGCCCTAAATGTTCAAATCGGTTCAAAACAAATACCGAGGCATAACCTTTAAATAAACCACTAATCTGTACTTAAATGTCAAATTATATAGTACTACGTGTTATTTTGATGGATTGCGAGTCAAATGAGACTAAACTGAATGTTTAACATCAAGTATTGATAATAAATCGATTCTACAGTACGGAACAGAGACGTTATGCGAATGGACACACTGATGAACTTCAATCGCACGATTAAATTGGGCAAATGACTCAATCGCACGAATGAACCATGCGCACGAGCTCAGTCGCACAACTAATTCAACTGCAAAGAACAACATACGACACAGTTGAGTCGCAGGTTCATTCGCACGACTAAGACTCAGTCGGATTGTCCATTCGCACGACAGAAAAGAATGATTCAAGTTCATTAAAATTTAAGTGTCATTCACTTACACAAACTCTAACCTTTATTTATCTTGTGTAACAGAAACATGGTGAGTCGATGGACTATGAGCACAAAGCATAACCTGTGTGCTCATTTGGACGTCACCTGACGGAATGCTGCTGATTTTGCTGGGATCATCGCCTTCCTACGGGGATCGAGGATCTTCAAGGCTATATCTACTCTGTGCACACCTTATAGATCGATTCAGCAGGCATTCTAGCAAAGCGCCGTTGTCGACAGGTCTGCTGAACAGCATCGGATTAGGAATACCATATTTGGAGAAGCTATAGAGTTCAGTGAGGAAGACCTGAGGAGGGTTTTAGAGTTGGGAGATGACAGTGACTGCCCTATCAGACTGCATCCATTGACTGTCTGAGGTTGCTTTCTTCGGGCTAAGTACTCGGGGGACATAAACGCAGGTGTGCTCAACAAGAGCGACCTTTGCCCCTAATTCAAGTATTTAGCCCATGTGTTGCTGAAGTGTATTGCCTTGAGGAAAGGAGGATTTGATGAGCTATCATCAGATCCAGAATACCTATGTGGCTCTGGTACTGAATCATCCTTTCAGCTTCTCACGAATGATCTTCAACTACTGGGTCGAGAACCTAGAAGCCAAGGGCAAGGAGGGATTCTGTATGTACCCTCGGTTCCTCCAGATGATCATTGACCAAAAGCTGCCCTCGCTGCCCAAAGAGAGTGATGATGCAGTAACACTCGAGGTCATGGACGACACTATACTTGGGAGGATGAAGGTTTATCGGGGCAAGCAGGTGAAGCCCCCAGTAAGGAGGTAGTTTGGGCATCTGGCCCGGGATGATTACGTGGCGCTAACAAGGAGGAAGAGGCGCCACGACGATAGTGACTCGGACGTTGAGCAGATTGCTCTACCCTCCGATTACTCCAACGGTGATGACCACGATGCTGATCAGGGAGGGGATGGTCAGGGTGGACCCTAGTCTGCTCCCATTCACCCTGATTTCCAGATGGAGGATGAGGAGTCTGATGAAGAGCCTCTGGTGCGAACGTTGGGGAGCCGGGTCGTAGCCACAGATAGAGGTCTTAGGGCGGTTGGTGGACGCTATGGGGAGTCCGGGGATGTTGCTGTTGTTGATACAGATCCATCACCCTGGACCCACCCAGCAGCCAAAGGGGAGCCACTATTTCTAAGGGCTCGAGGAAGAAGAGAATGGCTCACCCTTAGGACAAAAAGGGGAAAAGGACAAGATTTACATTGACCTCTACTACTGCCACAACCACCACCACTACTACCACAGCCACCACCACTACTGCCACAACCACCACCATATCCCCCATATCCACCACAGCTACCACCACCACTACCAGACCACCTATCACTACCACACTCCCATCCACCACCACTACAGCCTACCCTTCACCACCCACTCATATACCACCACCCATATTCACCACAACCACCACTACCACCACCAGCCATCAAGCCGGTCCTTCATCCCACACCACATTCACCATAGGACCCTCTCTACCTCCGTTGGGGTAGAGGAACAGTTGGCTGCACTTAACCGCATGGTGCTGAAGCTGTTAGCTGCTGATGAAGAGAAAGCTGCTCAGCTACGTCTTCTTGTGGAGTTAAACGCTACCCAAGCACAGCATATCGCTCAGCAAGCACAGCAGATCTCCCATCTCTAGGAGCGAAATTACCAATCAGTGAAGAGAATAAAGAGTTGGAGGCCTCTAACAAGACTATCATGCTCAAACTCAAGGGATCGAAAGATGAGCCACTGAAGATAAGAGATGGTCATGATGAAGATGATGATGATAGTGATGATGATGAGACTAGTGAATATGAAGGGATAAGGGGAAGGCAGGATGACGATAATGATGAAGAAGGAGATATAGCTGCATCTGCCTCAGCTCAAGGTCAAGAGAGAAGGACAAAGAGAAATGAAGACCAAGGAGCATCATCTTCTACCCCACTTGCTGAGAAGCCCGCCATTCAAGACAAAAGTAATGCGTAGATGTTTATGTATTTGAAAAGCTTTGTACTTGAATCTTGTATTAAAATTATGTAATTAATGTTTATGTATCTTTATCAAATGTTTGAATGTCTTGATTAATTACTAACAATTGATGTGTTTTTAAATGTATAAATCAAGCAGATCAAACATCTCAGTAAGATGAATACGATGTTGCTCCCCTTCAGCAAATCAAGTCTCAACTCACGATGATTCTTGATTTGCAAGGGATTGTTAGAAGGTCGGTGAGCTATACTCCCAAAGAATGAGAAATCATACATGACCTGACTGACGAACAACTTGCTGAGATGTTCAGGCTAAACCCATATGAGATTGTCAAGGATGCGCCTACTTTTGAAGTGACAAGTGACAATGAGCATAACGATGTAGATGAAATAGAGATTGAGGATGTCACTTCTGACCACTATCCAGATTACACTGACCGAGAGGGAAATGTAGTCCCCAACTTGGGTGATACTCTCGGCAGTGATGCATTTGACAAGCTGGATCAGATGGAGAAAGAGACTGAGAAGAATGAGGGTCAAGCCCAAGCCTTAGACGCTGATGTTTACATCAAAAAGGCTAAATGGGTAGCCTATTTTGCTGAGATCTGAGCCCTGCGCTCTGCACAAAAGCCAAATGCCTACACCAAGCTATACAAAGTCAAGAAACACCTAAAGGTGTCAGGCAAGATCATTGCATGGGCATATTTTGAGGATCTGAATGTGTATGTAGTTAAGACAGAAAAGGGCATAGAGTACTTTAGATTCCCACACGATCTAAATACTTTTCCTGGTTTTGAGCTTAACCAGCTGGCACACCTAAAGTTGTTGTATACTGATTCGAGAAAAATGTCCAGCTGGTTTGAGGCTGCACTGAGGAAAGAATACCACAACAGGTGGGTAAACTTCAGACCTCAAAAGCCGAAGAGGTACATGAGAAGGTCTGAAGTTGATCCCATTACTGGAAAGCCTAAGGTAGTCCTGAAGTGGAGTCCTTCACGTACAATGTCCAAAATCCCTCTAAGGGAAATGCCACAGGACTTCACTCCACACTTCAAGTGGTGGTATTACGATTGGAGAACAAGTGAAGCAGTCATAGTCTTACAAAAGGAGAGCCAAATGGATACTATCCGGGTGTTTGACCCTATGTGGCTAAGTAACTTGTCTACTGACGATGTATATACCTTATACAAGTGGCCACTATTCTATGACTCGCAGGATATATTGTACAAGCCCTCCAGTTTCAGAACGTGATAAGACTCTGTTTTGCATTCGAGATACATGCTAGAGTTACAAGAGAGGAAAAGTACAAGAAATTCGAAGAGCTAATGAAGAATGTTAGACGATGATGTAAAATAGGTCTAATGGGGAGTTTGTTGATACATGTGTACCTAGTTTAGGAGCTTAATGTAAAATGGCTATCATGTCTTACATATATGTAATTGAATGGGTATGAATAAAATACAAAGTGTGGTTGATGTTTATAATGTTTAATATTTCATTGTTTATTGTGTGATAACTTATAGTGAACTAATTATATAGGTTTGTGGTTGTTGTACATAATTCTTAGTCAATAATGATTGGGAAACATGTTCAAACTTAATCGTGTGAAGTTCTCATATGAATGGACCATGATAATTGACCATACGCATGAATACTTCATGCTAATGGACCAGCCGCACGACTAAACCAGGATACATGACTAGTCGCCCGATTGAGACATAAGATTGACTCAGTCGCATGACTGGACCTTCAGTCGTGCGGATGGATCAATCGCATGATTCAGTTGCACGACTGAACTATGCTAATGGTTCAGTCGTACGATTGGAAGACCCTAACCTATAAATACCACCTAATTCGTGAAAAAAAGTAAGAATTCGAATTCCTACGTACATAATCATACCCTAGCCATCCAGAGACTCAAGAAAACCTGTTCCAAGTTCATAGATCGCAGTTGATCGCTCTCTAATCATTCGTAACGTTTCATTAATCATTAGATTGATCTAAACTGTGTTCTCTCTGATTGGATCGCCAATCAAATAGGATTCCACACTATTTGAGTTGGTATACGCACATAATCAGTTAGTACTCCGTACGAAAATAGTCCTAACATCAATGTCGTGTCTTTCTTTTGCTTACCCTCTTCCTTCTCTGCACCTAAGCCTAGTCTTAGAACACCTAAATTTCTTGGGTTAGTTACTATTAGCAAAGGAAACTCTCTTTTGCAATGTCCTAACTGTTCACAGTTAAACATATTAACTTGGATTTATCAAAACCCAATCCTGAATTGGAATTTCAACCTCGAAAATTCTTTCTACCAGTCCTTTCCATAAAACTCCTAGCTCGAAGAGTCAACATTGCCATCTACCACTAAATGTTTATTTTCTTTAAGTCATCTAGATCAAGTTGATACATATATTCCATAGTTATCCCTTTACCTTTCATTTCATTAGCTACAAATGCTTTGTACCTGTGGACAAACATACAAAACAATGCCATTGTGTCAGACAGAATTGAAGTACCATAAACAACTTTTGAGTTTGATTGATCACTGAATGAGTTACCACCAACACTTGCTTGATCAAATGAAACATTGTAGTAGATCCTCCTTGTCTTGATGCATGCATTAGCGAGCTTGCAACAGATGTGATTAATGCAACATTTTGAGAAAAACTAGATGACGGCATCATGGACTGATTGAACTCTCTCCTTTTGAAATATAATTCAAAAGACTTCAACTTGTTGATGATATCCATAAGCTTATAATCAGTGAATCCTCTCTCTTACTTGAACATTCAAACTTGTAGACTCCATTGAGGAGGAAGTGAATCCAACAGCCTATTCATGTGTTCACAATTTGTAAGCTTTTCATCATATTTCTTCAAAGTGCTTGAGACCATCATAAAATGTTTTGTTAAATTAGTAAGGCTCTCATTTTTTAATCACATGAACTAATTGAACTCTTTCTCAGCCTGTATCCCTTTTTTCTTGACTAACTCATCATTCCCATCATAGAATACACTTGAAGCATCATACAAAGATTTGACATTTTTATGTTTGGCAAAGCGGTTATAAATGTCAGGTGCAAGACACATAGTTAAAGCTCCGTATGCCTTTTGATCTCTATCAATCAATTTCAAGTCTCTCTCATTGAAAGTAGATGGATCCTTGTTTTGAGAGACAACCTCTCCAACTATAATAGTAGGAATGTGCAGACCAGAGATAATTGATTCCCACTCATTGTGATCTATGTAATAAAAGAATGCCTTCAAACACCTCTTCTAGTCTTCAAAGTTATCTCCATTGATCAATCTTGGAGGTTGGTTTGGTGCCACACTCTCTAAATGAGATATTGTAAGAGTTTCCATTTTTGACATGATTAAACTAGTAGTTTTGCAGAAGATGAGCTAGTTTCGTAGCTAGTTTTGCTAGGAGTTTCGGCAGTAGTTTCGCTAGCAAGTAGTTCACGGAGTTTCGCAAGAAATTTCTCTTGAAACTAGTTGAACTTTCATTCAGAGGAAAATTTGGTAGCAATTTCGCTAAGAGTGGGTTCACAAACACTGATAAACTACCGTTCAATAAAGGTACTTTCGCTGGGATCAGAAAGACGAACACAACTAAGAAAACAATAATAGTTTCGCTGGTTGAGCATGTAGTTTCGCTGGATGAATCAGAAAAACTCTTTCAACACGAAATTGATCTAAAATCACCCAAATCTCAAAACACATAAGAGCTGATGATTACAGAACTTCCCATACTAAATACTTACTAAACTCAATCAATTCCATGACCAAATCACTCAAAAACGATATAGAATTGATGAAATAGTGATTTCCAACTAGTATACCCAAAACCTCAATCAATCAAGAGCACTATGGCTCTGATACCATTTTGTTGGTCCAATTGATCAATAAATAGTACAAATGATTATCAAAACATTCAAAATCCATTGATCAATCATCTACAATAAAAACACAACAATGATATAGAATCAAAGGTTTTCAATAATAAACAAGACAAATCAAACAATAACAAAATCAAAGGCTTAATATGAATTCCATTGATATCTAGCCACCAAATACAAACTTGCAACAATAATATTTCGAATTAGGGTTTTTTCAAGGTTAGCCTACAATGATAGAATCAATTCAATTTATAGGAAACCTAGTTTCTGCGAGAACCATCTAGCCCATGACCAGTTTCGCCCGGCAACGAAACATAGATTCGCTGAGTGATAAGCAAAACTGTAGTTTCACTGATAGTTTCGCTGGGGTACAAAAAACACAAAATACAAATATTAAACTAAGTAATCTAACATAAATTCTATTACATTTAAACATAATATAAGCACTAACTAAGGTGAGTCCGACCTAATCTTAATCTTGAAATGATGCTACTAAAACTTTGTCCTTTAAGCATTCTAATCAACGAAAGTTCATATGTATATCCTCTTCTATCTCTTGAGGGGTTGTCAAGCGGTAGATTCACGAAATCCTTCATGTTGTGCCGAGAGAGTTTGAAAAGATCATACTCCTCAACTTCAATTTTTCTGCCACTAGCATATGTCAGAATGAAGGTATTGGATAAGGAATTATAACTCTAATGTGTTATAGGATCATGAATGCTCAGTGGAGTCACATGTATAACTTCTTCCATTTCCCTTTGCTAAGCCTTGTTTCCAAACTTTATCTTAAGAATGGCAGCTATAGATTTGTACTTGTGTGGCATGCCTTCATATTTTAAAGCTAGTTTATGCATCCTCTTTAAGTCTTCATGACTAAGCTTCAAAACCTCCACCTCAGACAGAAGAAAAGATATGGACTTGTTCTTTCTTTCTATGAAGAAGTTCTCAGCAATCAAATCATAAACCTATTCTATGATTTTTGTATCATCATTATTTTAGTCTTTATTTTCATCATCGTATGAGTTGAGAAGTAATATATAAAAGTATCTTGAAAAACCATTCTTGTGTTCATTAACTTATTATATTATTTGCAGGACCGGTGAAGGGGGTCACTTACAACACAACAACACAAAGAGGAGAATAAACTAAAAACTTAATCAAACAGTAAACTAGATTAACCATAATATATGATACTAAGAACACAAGTAATTTAGTAAGAGACAAAACAAGAGAACAAGATACATAAGTGTATGGTTATCAAGAATGTAGTATATTGCTTTCTCAAGTTCTATTACAAGTGTTACAAAGCATAAAAGAAAGTTACAAGAACCTGGGATACTTATACTACATTCTACAACCGGCCATACTATGAAAACCAGTTGGATACAATTGACTAGACACAAAACAAAATTAATTGTAGAGTCAAAAGGCAGATTGCCTTTTAACTAGTGACTATGACATGCCATAGCTCACATCCTTATCTATTACAAAAAGGATAAAGTACATGAAGAAGAAAGTTACAAACTCAAGACCT
>BJCM01266658.1:0-13844 GCA_018326385.1 Flaveria bidentis | reverse complement strand
ACATATCTTCTTGATATGAACTCAAGGGAGTCAAAGTCTACTGCAACTTGTCTTCTTTCAAAAGCTTCACCCTTTGAGTCTCTGTTATGGCATCGCCGATTGGGCCTCGTTAATTTTAAAATAATAAACAATTTAGTCAACAAACAATCTTGTTAGAGGACTTCCATCAAATGATTTCTCTGTAAATGAAAAATGTATGGCTTGTGCTAAGGGGAAACAACATAAAAAACCACATACGCCCAAACTTGAAAGTAGCATAACTTGTCCTCTCGAGTTGTTACATATTGATTTGTTTGGCCCAATCAGCATTAAATCAATTGCTAAAAAATCCTTTTGTCTTGTTGTTACAGAAGATTTCTCAAGATATTCATGGGTGAGATTTCTTCCTCACAAGGGAGAGGTTGCTGAGGAATTGTATAAATTAATACTTTCAATTGAGACAATTAGCAAGAGAAAGGTTCTGGCCCTGAGGAGTGACAACGGTACTGAATTCACAAATCAGATTCTTGATTCGTTTTGTGCTCAAAAGGGAATTGTGAGACAATTTAGTGCTGCAAAGACACCTTAACAGAATGGTGTAGCTGAATGAAAGAATTGCACTCTCATTGAAGCCGTCCATACAATGCTGATAGAATCTTCGTTACCCATTATCTTTTGGACTGAAGCGGTAAATTGTGCTTCATATGTTCTAAATCTAGTGTGATTGTAAAGGAAAAAATGAAGACCCCGTATGAACTTTTTCATAAAAGGAAACCTTTAATTGACTTCTTTCGGCCATTTGGTTGTTCTTGCACTCTTCTTAATACTCAATCACAAAATACAAAGTTCGGTGCCGTGTCTGATGAGTGTTACTTTGTCGGTTACTCTTCTTCTGAAAAGGCCTATCGAGTATATAACAAAAGAACACGTATCGTTCAAGAGTCGTTCTATGTTGATTGGCAGGATTCTAACTCTTGTGATGTTCGATCTGAACCAGCATGGTTCTTTGACTCCGATACTGTGTATAATTCTTTTAATCTTCCAGTTTTCGACGATGATGCGTCCATTCCAAATGTTCAAACAAATATTATTTCCTCAACCCCATCTCCTGCCCATTCCACCTCTTCAACAAATGATGCCACTTCAGATGATGTTGGGTCATCTTCTCCATCATTTGATCTATCACCAACACCTATTTCTACATTACCAACATCTATTCCATCACCAACATCTCTTCCTTCATCACATGCATCTATCCCATCACAACCTGTTCCATCTCTCTCACCCTCATCTAATCATTCACAATCTGTCAGCGAAACTTCTCCAATAATATTCCCTTTAGACACAAACTTCAAAACTTTGAAAGATCATCCTCTTGATAATGTTATTGGATCAATAACTGATGGTGTTCGGATGTGGAGTCAATCTGGTTTGGTTAATATCTACCTCTTCTCTTGCTTCCTCTCTCAAACTATCCCGAAAAATGTGCATGCCGCTCTACAGGACCCATGCTGGGTTGAATCAATGCAATTGGAGCTTCAACAATTCAGAAAGCTAAAAGTTTGGACTTTGGTTGACCTGCCTCTCAACAAATGCTTAATTGGTACAAAATGGGTGTTCAAGAACAAACCTGATGATCGTGGTGTGGTGGTGCGTAACAAGACTAGATTGGTTGTGCAAGGATTTGCTCAAGAAGAAGGGATTGACTATACTGAAGTCTTCCCTCCGGTCTCCAGTCTTGAAGCAATCAGATTTTTTCTCACTCATGTTGCTAATAAAACAGTTCAAGGTCTATCAGATGGATGTCAAGTGTGCTTTCCTTTAAAGAGACACTGATGAGGAGATATATGTGTGTCAACCACCAGGTTTTGAGGATCCTGACTTTCTCAATAAAGTCTTTAAGCTTGACAAGTCTCTATATGGTCTTCATCAAGCACCTAGGATCTAGTATGAGACCCTGACCCAGTACCTCTTAAGGAATGGTTTCTCTCGTGACACCATCAATATGAATCTTTTTAAGAAAGAAGTGAATGGTGAAATGTTGTTTTTCCAAGTTTATGTCAACGATATTATTTTTGGTTCCACCAATTCACTTTTATGTCAGGAGTTAGAATAAGTGATGCGTAATCGGTTTGAAATGAGTATGATGGGAGAAATGTGCTTTTTTCTTGGATTACAAGTAGAACAAAAGCATGAAGGCATTCTAATTCATCAGGAGAAATATGTTAAAGAAATTTTGAAGAAATTCAAGATGGATGACGCGTCTCCTGAAATAACTCCCTTTACTACTCAGACATGTCCCACTCCTGATGAGAACGGGAAACCTGATGATCCTTATCTCTACAGATCTATGATCGGTTCCCTCATGTATCTTACAACAAGTCTTCTTAATATCACTTTTGCTATAAGATATTGTGCTCAATATCAGTCGGCCCCAAAAGAGTTTCATGAGAAAGTTGTCAAGAGAATTTTTTTGTTATCTCAAAGGCTCATCTCGTTTAGATCTATGGTATCCATATGGAGGGAATTTTGATTTACATGCTTATTCTGAAAGTGATTCTAATGGTTGCAGGTTAAACAGAAAATCGGTGACTGGGGGTGTGAATACCTGGGCAATTGTCTGGTGTCAGAGCAAAGCAAGAAACAGACCACTGTTTCCTTTTCTACAGGGGAAGCAGAATAAAATGCTGCCACTAGTTGTTGTTCCTAAGTCCTTTGGATACAGCACCAGATGATTGACTATGGAATCAACTTTCTCCACATGCTATTTTCTTGTGACAACGAAGCAGCCATCGGGATCGCTAAAAATCCTATTCATCATTCTCGAACCAAGCACATCAAAACACGGATTCATGCAATTCGTGATGCCCAAGAAAAGAGTTTTATCGATATTATTCCCATTGACACTAAAAATCAAAAGGCAAATCTTTTCATAAAAACATTTGATAAACCTCATATGAATTGATCTCTATGCTAGGGTTAATATCCTTTTAAACCTCTTTTCTTTTCTTTTATAAAAGTTTCTTTAAAAAAATAATAATAAACTTTATAATATTATCTTTTTAAAATAAAATTTTGGGGGTGTAAATAAATAAATTGGGTGTTGAATTTGAAATGACGAGAAATATTCTATATCTTCCAGATATGTTCATTTATGCATGACTGGTTCTTAAAATAAGAAATGATAGTAACCGATGCTGCTCTCTGATTTACATCTTATTTTTTATAGAATATTAAAGTGAAGTAAACAGACTCTTTAAACGATATACTTGGTAGACTCAGTCTGAAAAATAAAGTATATAACACCATTATGATGTAAATTAAAATATATGCTTAAAGATGTCTGGATTTACACGATCATTTTGGACTGCATGAAAATTGAGTCCCGACAAAAAGTGGATTGAGAATTTCTCTTTCACCCAAAAAGTGGTAGACTCATTTTGGACTGCACGAAAAAAGTGGGTTTTTGCCAAATGATTGTAGGGTCATAACATTCTAAAGTATTTAATCAAACCTTAACAAATCATCTACTTCTTGTTGATAAAGATAAAGCATGGGTTTAAGTGGAAAAACAAATCAATCGTTATTGATTTGTTTCTGTATTTCAAGAGTTCCTTTACAGACTGTGATCGGATTCAGTTATCGGTATGATCTCATTGCCGGTCAATGATTAAATTCATCTTTTTGCTAACACACATCTTCCGGATGTGATCTCTGATCCATTTAGATCTCAGTTTTTGTTGCTATTTAAATAATAATATAAAAAAACTTGACGAAACGATAATTTCGCCATCGTTTGGCTAGACGATTTTGCAATTTCGCTCAGCATTCTCATCTTGTGCGATGTCTTTTCAATCTGAGTTTCATCCGACAAAATTGCAGATTCGCCCAATGAAACTATAGATTCGTCTGGCGAAACTCTAGTTTCGCTGCTGCAAAACTATATGCTATTTAATTCATTTTGCGAAATTATTCTCTCACTTTCGCACTATCGACCGGTGATGTCCTTTAGGGCTATTTCGTGACCTTTTCGTGCGATTATGTGATTCTGAGATTTTGTTATTGATTGTTTGTTGCTTCCTGTTCACAAGTGAGTCTCAAACTCAGGACCTTCTTTTAATCTTGTTAACCATTTCATTTAGTGGGTATATTTGATCAAGACTCTTCGATACCTTCGCTGTTCTTCCAGCAAAACTACCGATTGTCCAGCGAAACTGAATGAAAGTTCATGAACTCTCAGCGAAACTGTAAGGTTATGTTGTCCGAGCGAACCTAACAGTTTCGCTGACTAATTTTCAGTTTTGTAGTGCCGAAAATATAGTTTCGGCATGTCGAATCTAACTCACTGTTTGGGCGAAACTAGTGTGCTCTTGCTAGCGAAACTATACTTTCGCCTGCCGAAACTAAATCTCATCCTGCGAAACTATATTTTCGGCCAACGAATTTATTAATTTTATTTCATTTTAATTTTTTTATTATTCTTTATTCTTTTCTTATTTCTATGTTTTCATACTTCATACTTTATTCTAATGTAATCATTTGGTTTGTATCTTAGGTTTCAATGGCAAATTTAAAGTTCGATGAGAGAAACAACATCACTGCTATTCTTGATGATACACATCCTAAAGCTTCCGGGTTTAGAGACTGTATTCGGTAGTTGTAGAGATCTCCTGAAGCTTACACTATTTCTCATTCCACCACCATATATGATTTTCACATCAGAGATTTTTGGAGATCTGCTGAATATGATACACGAGGAAATACTCAAAGAATTACTACCAAAGTCTTAGAGCATGAGGTGTCCATTACTGCAATGACAGTTTCAAGGATTCTAATGCTAGAGGAGGATTCTGGTGAAGAGGTTTCTATGTCTGATACAGAGGTGTTCAAAGCTTTTAGGAGCATGGGTTATGAGGGGCCGACTTTTGGTTCCCGAAAGGAGATCAAGAAGTCATTTCTCTCCAAAGAATGGAGATTTATTGCTCACGTCTTCATCATGTGTCTAGATCATCGTAAAGGTGGATCAGACGGGCTAAACATTGACTGGGCAAAAGCAATGGTATTGTGTTGCAAAGGAGAGAAGGCAAAAGCAATGGTTTTGTATCCTTGATTTCTTCAGATGATCTTCGATGACCTAATTTCAAATGTACCAAGACACGGAGAGGTGAAAAGGTTGGTATAGATGAACCCACATATCTTTGTAGACTGTTGTGCTATCCGCCGTGACTTTAGTGGGAAGATCACCCATCTCTAAGAAAACATGTACGCACTAGAGAGATGGAACTACAATAGAAGGGTGGATGAGTCAGAGAATAAACAAGCTGAAGAAACCAGAGCCCAACAGTCTGATGCAACAAAGAAAAGAAAGAGATATGCCAAAGAGAAAGATTATGATTTTGAAGAAGAAGTAAATGAAAGAACTGAAGATATACGGATAGAAAAGGAGAAGAAATCAAAGAAGAAAGTTTATATAGTATAATCAGAGAGGAGAACTAAACAGAGACATCAAGCATTCACTGACACTCATAGGAGGGAAGAAAGAGGAGATTTAGATGAAGATATGATTCGTAATCTTAACAATTCTCTGGCAAATGAACTGAGTATGATAAAGACGAAACTCACCAACCAAGAGATATGGGAGAAGCAAAAAGATGAGATGATAGAGGGAATGTAAGAGATGCTTTGTAGATCAAAATTGTCTGCTCAAGAAGTTGTTTGAGGAGATTGCCCAACTCAAAACTGTTGTTGGCCTACCTAGTCAACTTACTCAATCTGAGTTAGATGATTTGACTGATACTTCAAAATAGTCGTTCCTGAATGTGGGTACTTCAACTAGGGCAGGAGAGTGCACTTCTGGAGTAGCAACTGCCAGTACTGAAGAATGTGATGTAAGAAATGAAGATGCAAGAAGGGAAAATGAGGAGGAAATTCTAGAGGCTGGGTTTATAAAAATGGGATTTGATGTTGAAAAGGATCTTGTTGGAGAAGAAGTGGTGAGGGAGAAGTCATTTGACAGAGATGGTGAGAAAGGAAAGGGCCTAGTTGATGAAGAAGAGGATGATGAACAATTAGTAGACTATAATTCCGAACCAGAATTCTATGAAGTTGATTAGAGACCATTGATATATGTAGCCAAGAAAGGAGAGCTTGATGAAGATGTATTTGAGATGGATAAAGCTGAGTGGTTTGTTAAAGAGAAAGAGCAAGAAGAATTGAATCCCCTTTTCTAACACATGGAAGGAATGAGTAGGAAAGAGGCTGACAAGTGGGTTATAAGTTGGTGCTATAACCCCGGCCTAAAAATGTTCTTGATAAAGAGGATATGGGGTGGAATTAGCTACTTGCATAATAGGAAGGCTTTCAAGACCTTGCCTAAATGGGATCTAAGGCGACTGGCGACTCTGCCATTATTGAATGCAAATCTGAGTGAACGAGCCTCTCTGTTGGAGAACTTGGCAAAATGACAACTTTGAGTCTTTTGGATACATGAAGGCTTAGAGGAAACGCTCAAAGGGAGACAAGGATTGGGAGACCGGCAAGGAAAAGATTGTACTAAGGGTGAAACCCCCAAGGACTGTGAATAGGGTAAGATTGACAGATCCCCTCCCCCAACTAGTATAGAACTTTGAAAAGTGGCTTTATAATAACAATACGGGGGAGGCAATCATCAGAGTGAAGAATGGTGCTGAGTTCAAAGTTTTTGATCCAATGGAACTTTTTAGTTTCTATGATGAAGACCTGGTGATTCTTTGCGAGAATCATATCAAAGGAGGTGCAGGTGAGGAAACGAGAAAGGAAGACAGTCTCTTTATGATTGTAGCAAACAAGATAAGAGGTGTTATGGTAGAGGTGAAGAGATTAGCTGAGAGAGTAAGGACTCAAGATGACCTAAACATGGATATATAGGATTGGCCAAGCAGTTTGAGCGAGCAAGTGCTCATCCCGAAGGGGCTCGTGAAGCAGGAGAAACCATGGACAATCATGTGCTGAAGCATCTGAGGAAGTTTTTGCAGGAGGTGCTGAAGATTAATCAAAGGCAACGAAGGACACTAGAGCTAAAAAGACACATCAAGATGAGTGATGGTGGTAAGTTCCAACCTAGGGGGAGTATTGAAGATCTTGTATAGGTTGGACTCACCTTTAGTTTAGATTATTTACTTTTGCTTGTAATAGGTATTTTGTTAGTTTCCTTTTGTATGTATTTAGATTTATGTAGTTTTGCAGTCCAGCGAAACTGTGAGCGAAACTATAGTCAGCTGATTAGTTCGCTTGGCAAAGCTACTGTTACTGCCGGGCAAAACTATAGTTTCAGCAGTACAATTTCGCTGACAGTGAAACAGTCTATGAAACTAAGACTGCTATATATAGACTTGATCTTTTTCATTGTTGGGAGAGCTTGCAAAACACTAATCGTTAATCCTTGTTGCAAGTTACCATTTCAAGCAGTTTTTACACAGAAATATCATTGTGCATTGATGTTATTGAATGTTATGATCTTCATTGTCTTATATTGAATGAGTTGTTATTGTATTCAATTTTCTATGTTCATCTTGTATGGTTTTTATGTTTGATATTGAACAATTTTTCATCTCATTTGCATTGTAATACGATCAAATGGACCAACAACATGATTACATTTTCAAAAAAGGTTTTCAAAATAGGTGAGCTAATCAATGTTTATCATCCCAATAGCTGTAATGAGATACTTAAATCTCTGTTCATCAAAAGCTTTGATGAACAGATTAGTATATTGTTCATTTGAATCAACTTATATTAGCTTGATTAGATTTTTCTCATGAATATCTTTAATGAAATGATACCTTATATCAATATGCTTTGTCTTGGAGTGCTTCATAGGATTTTCAGTGATGGAGATAACATTGTTCTTGTTAACGTGGATAGGGCTGCTCATAAAGTTAATTCCATAGTCTAACACCTGGTTCTGAATCCATAGTAGCTGAGCACAGCAACTTGCACCAGCAATGTATTCAGCTATAGTAGTTGATGTAGAGACACAAGATTGTTTCTTGCAATGCCATGAGATGATTCTTCCACTAAGAAATTAACATCCTCCTGATATTGATTTCTTGTCAATGTTGCAGCCACCGTAGTCACTGTCAGAGTATCCATAGAGATTAAAATTGTTGTTCCTTGGATACCAGAGACCTAATTTAGGTGCTCCTTTGAAGTATCCGAGGATCCTCTTGGCAGCAGCTAGCTGAGACACCTTTGGAGCAGCCTGATATCTTGCACAAATACATGTGGCAAACATGATATCGGGTCTACTTGCTCTGAGATACATCAGAGAGACATTAATTGCCCTATACTGATGTTGATCAGTATCCCCCCCCTCAAGGTCAGGACAAAGATTATGGTTTCTGGGTATGGGTGTCTTGGCTAGCTTACAATCTTTCATTTCAAATCTTTCTAATATGTCTTTGACTTACTTGGACTGATTGATGAAGAAACCTTCCTTCAATTGCTTCACCTGAATTCCAAGGAAAAAAATCCATTTTTCCCGTGGAACTCATCTCAAACTTCTTCTTCATAATGCTCTCAAAGTCTTTGCACATTTGGTCGTTTGAGGAGCCAAATATGATGTCATCAACATAGACTTGAATAGGCAAAATATCCTTTCCAGACTTCCTTATGAAGAGAGTCTTATCAATGGTACCTCTAGTGTAACCATTCTTCAGAAGAAACTGAGACAATGTCTTATACCACAGCATAGGTGCTTGGTGCAGCCCATATAGAGCTTTATCCGATTTGCACACATTGTTGGGGTGTTGTGGGTCTTAAGATCCTGGAGGTTGGCACATGTAGACTTCCCTAACTATATCCCCATATAGAAAGGCACACTTGACATCAAGTTGGTAGACTGTGAAATTCTTGGATGCACCATAAGCAAGGAAGATCCTAACTACTTCAAGTCTTGCAACAGGTGCAAAGACATCAGTATAATCGATTCCTTCCTCTTGGGTGTATCCTTGAACCACTAGTCTTTCCTTTTTCTTGATAATCAGGTCTCTGTCATCTCTCTTGTTTCAGAAAACAAATTTGGTGCCTATAGGTACTTGAACAGATGGTAGCGGACATAGGCTCCAAACCTTTTGTCTTTTGAATTGAAGTAGCTCCTCTTGCATCGATTCAACCCAGCTACTATCTTTCAAGGCATCTTCTACCTTCTTGGGTTCCATTTGAGATAGGAAGCACGAGTACAGGCAGACATACCCATTATGAGTCTATCGTCTTGTTCTCACACCTTCAGAGACATCCCCTATGATGTTCTCAGCTGGATGAGTGTTATGAATTCGTAGATAAGGAATTACTTCTAGCTACAAAGATAGATCCAGATTGGACATATTTTTCTCAAGAGCTAGAACACTTTGTCCAGCTGTTGTTTCAAGTTCATTCAATGAGGACTGATTGAATGAAAGAGAAACATCATCATCTGTTGGCCGTGAAGTAGCAATAACAGTTGCATGTTCCTTAAAAATGGTACTTCCATCAGCTTGGTGTTGTGCAGGGTCACCTGATGAACATAGATGAACAACAGGTGATTCACTAGTTGAAGCTCCACTATTCATTAAGATGGTTATATTGTTAGATGTGCCGATAATGGAAGCTTGATTTGTTGTAGCTCTTGGAAAACTTGGAATAGGTTTAGGTAACTTAAATAATTGTGTATCTTCTGAATTTCCTTGAGTACCTGTTCCAGCTGAAACATTCTCACAAGATGGTTAAGAATAGTTTGGAAACAATTCTAAATCATGAATATGATCAGGTCCATTCCCCTTAACACAAGGAGTGTACTCATTAACAACTATGTTGGATGATTCTTCAAATTGTTGATTCTTGATGTTGTATACTATATAAGCTTTAGAGCTAAAAGAGTATCCAACAAAGATAGCAACATATGACTTTCAACAAATTTTGAAAAATTATCCTTTGTGTTAAGTATGGCACACTTGCTGCCAAAGGACCTTAGAAAACCAATGAACGGTGGCCTCTTGTTCCATAGCTCATAAGGGGTTTTTCCATGTGGGTTAACTATAAAAACTCTGTTTTGCACATAGCATGTAGTGCAGACTACCTCTGCCCAGAAAGTTAGAGGTAGTTTGGAATCTTCTAACATAGTTCGAGGAGCCTCAATAAGTGTCCTGTTCCTCCTCTCAGCAACACCATTTTGTTGAGGAGTTCTGGGAGCACTATATTGTCTGGCAATCCCTTTTGAGTTACAGAATGAGTCAGGAAAAAAATTCTTAAACTCAGTCCCTTGATCACTTCTAATTATCTTAACCTTGTGATCAATTTGATTTTATATTTTAAGAATAAAAGATTTTAATGTTTCATCAGTTTCATCTTTAATTCTTAAAAAGAATACCCACGTAAATCTTGTAAAATCATCAACAATCACAAGGCAGTATGATTTCCTTCCAATGCTCATTATACTTATGGGACCAAATAGATCCATGTGTAATAAGTGTAATGGAGTGGTGATGGAGTTAACACTTTTGGATTTGTGAGATTTCCTGTGCTGCTTCCCTTTCAAGCATGCAACTCAGTTATCTTTGCAAAAAAATCCTTTTTAGGCAAATCATGAACCAAGTTATTATTAGCCAATTTATTCATTGTCTTAAAATTTACATGAAACATACGTTTATGCCAAAGTGTTGACTCGTCACTATCAGCTTTGGAAAGAAAACATGATACTTCACCTATTGGGGAAGCATTGTTCATATCTAGCTTCTACATATCCCCTTTCCTAGGAGATCTAAGAAGCACCAATTCTGGACGAATTGTCATCCTCGGTTTGAGGATAATGCACTCATGTTCTGTGAAAAGCATTTGATGTTTTTGATCACAGAACTGAGAAACACTTCACAGATTGTGTTAGACAAAGTGAACTTTGTCAAATTTTAACTTTCCGTTGGATATACTTCCTCTACCAGAATTATATCCTCCGAACTCACTTCCAAACTAGACAGGACCTCCATCATAATGTTAAAATTGTTGAAGAAGAGATCTGCTCCTTGTCATGTGCCTGGAGCATCCACTATCCACAATCCAAATATTGTTATTCTTGTCATATGAATGTCCCTGCACATAAGATGAGATAATTAGTTTTGATTGGAAACCCAAGCCTTGTTGGTCTTGGGTTCTTCCAATGATAATGACATAATTGAACCAAAAGTTAAACTGGGGGTTCAATGGATGTTTTTGAAAAAGAGGTTTGGGCTGCAACATCCTTCTTGATCTTCCAATCCATCCTTTGGTTGATCAAATAGGATGAGCCTTTTGAGGCTTTTGAAGCATGACATTCTTCCGAAGCTTCTTTCTTTTCGGAAAAACCATTCACCACCTTTTCTTCCGAAGTAGTCTTCTTTTGGGGTAGTTTCAAGGGAGTTCTTTTGTTCTTTTCATTTTTAACAATTTTAGCTTCCGAAGCTATTTTCCCTTTGGAAGAAGAATTTTCTTTCGAATGCAACCTTGCTTTGGAAGTTAGCCTTCCCTTTTTCATCACCTGGACCATTTGATAGGGTCCAAATGAGAAACCTTCCCTGACTCCTTCTCTCTTAACATTATTTGCATAATGTGTGCTAGTGGGATTGTAGTAACAATCTTTAGCCATGTGGTTTTGCAGACCACACATTATGCATGCATTGTTAGTCTTTTGGGAATTTGAGGATTGTTGTTTCTTGTGATTTTTATCTTCATTAGCAACCTTTCCCTTTAACTTCTGATCCTTTGGTAGGACAGGAGTGTTGGTACTACACCCCTTTCCCTGAATCAGAGTTACCTTCCACTTGGAATCCAGCTGAGATGAATACACCCTTTTGTTTAGGATCAATCATCAGCTTAGACTCAGCCACTTTCTTGGCAGTTCTTCTTGCAGCTTTAACTCTGCTTCTTCTGGCTTTGGTGGTTAGGATTTGATCTTCACTGGGAGAGGTGGGTTGATATACCTGTTCCTTCCCTATGCTGGCCTCTATTATTGCATCATTCTTCAACTCAAGTGAAGATGGGTCAACATATAGCACATCCTACTCTTTAGTACCACACCTTGGTTGTCTTATGGACTCATAAGAATGTGGTGGAGAAATTTCATTGATCCCTAACCCTCCTTTGTTTTGATAACAAAATTCAGAG
Organism: Flaveria bidentis; assembly: GCA_018326385.1. NCBI lineage: Eukaryota > Viridiplantae > Streptophyta > Magnoliopsida > Asterales > Asteraceae > Flaveria > Flaveria bidentis. The sequence continues at coordinate 1,715 of BJCM01266658.1, read as the reverse complement.
TGGGAGGATGATGCAATAATAGCTCGGAAGTTCTTCTTAGAAATAGCATACTTCCTGGCTTGAGCCATAGCAGTGTCAAGCTAGGCTTGAGCCTCAAACAATTTGGACATTAAATACTTTATTTAAGTCTTGTAATTTGTGTGTTCGTGTTTTAATAGGGAAACAATTTTCTCTAACTCTTCAATTTTTCTTTGGTAATCAGATTCAACCCTTTTAAAATCAGATTTCAAAACATTTAAAGACTCAATATCAGATTTAATTTCTATATTTAGTTCTGATACAGTTTAACCTTAGGAACACATGCAGGAGTACAGAGATGTTCGTATACCTTGTTGTCGTATGTTCCTACCATGAGTGCTTGAGAAGGAGTCACATCCTGCACCATAAAGCTCTAGTCAACTTCTTGAGCCATTGCAGCTGTCTCAGTCGACCTTCCAGAGGGCTTCGATGTAGAGACATGTGTGGAGGCCTGTGGGGTTCCCGGATTTGATTTGGGAGCCTTGCATTCCCTTGCAAAATGATAAAGCTAGTTATAGTTGTAACATTTGGCCTTGGTTTTTTCAAACCCAAATTTGTTGTTGGTTGGGTTCTGGGGAAACTGCCTTCCAGTTCTCTTGAAGAATTTCTTTGCTCTGTAGGTTAAAAGAGCCATTTGTTGGACAATGTCCACATATTCTACATCATCTGGACTGAAGCACTCTAGATCATCAAAGCAGTACTGAAAATCACTAGAGTGTCCATTTCTTGAGACAAAGGCACAGTTGTCCTGAAAGGGACCATGCTGATCCTGTTGAGACCTTGGAGTCTCAGGAAAGGTAATGCATGGTCCAGATGAGTAGGGTGGCTGCTGGTTGTAAGTCAGGTATTATTGAGGGTGTGTGGGTCCTGAGCCTTCAGCAACCATCAAAGCGTTGCTAGTAGGAAGACTCAGGGGTCTGCTAGATAGATGGCCTCTTTTTCTCTCTATCTCCAGGCGGTATCCATCTAGGATGCCATAGAGTTCAGTCATGGTGAGGGTGTTCAGGTTTTTTATCCTCTTGATAGAGACACAGTAGAACATCCACTCATTAGGGAGTGCACTCATGAACTTTCTTGTGAGGTCTCTAAGTTTAGAAGTAATTCCCACAGACTGAAGGGAAGAAATAAGATCCATGTACCTAAAGTATTTTTTCGATCAAGGAGAAGGCTGGTGCAACCAAAACCAATTCACTTAGATAATTTTGGTGCTACATGCAAAGGCTTCCGAAGCTTAGCATGGAACTTCTGAAGGTTGTAGAGTTCTTCCAAAGACAAAGTGGAAGATCAACTTCCGAAGACAGAACTCTACTTCTGAAGTCAAGAGCATGCTTCCGAAGATCAAGTCTTAAGAGAACAATCAGAAAACTACTTCCGAAGTATGAAGAAAAGAAGAAGTTCCCAAGCCTTAGAAGAAGCAGCCTCTTCCGAAGTATAAGTGGCTTCGGAAGTACTCTTTCTTCCGAAGCCATTTAACCTTCGGAAGACACTGCTATGAACCAGTGGATACAAATATGGTCTCTGACACTCCACTGCAGACCTCTGATACTGCATGGCTTCTTCCTAAAGAGCCATGTAGTTGACCATACTTTATTCCACTGTTCACCTTTTATGATAGTACAAGTTACCAACTTTAGTTGGTGACAAAAGGTAAGTCAAGGACATGTCCTGACTACCATATCTCAGATAAGACTTTATCT
>BJCM01266655.1:0-27492 GCA_018326385.1 Flaveria bidentis | reverse complement strand
CATTTTGATGATCTTAACGTATACGCGGTAAAGAGAGAGAAGGGTATTGAGTACTTTAGATTCCCATATGATCTAAAGACTCTACCTGGTTTTGAGCTCAACTAGCTGGCCAAACTGAAGTTGTTATATGCTGACCCGAGAAAGATGTCAGGATGGTTTGAGGCTTCATTAAAGAGAGAGTACCACACCAGGTGGGTCAACTTCAAACCTCAACAACCTACTCAGTATATTAGGCAGTCTGAAGTTGATCCCATAACTAGCAAGCCTAAGATAGTGCTGAAGGGAAATGCCATAGGACTTCACTCCACACTTTAAGTGGAGGTACTATGATTGGAGAACAGGGGAGGCGGTCATAGTTCTGAACAAAGAGGACAAAATGGATACTATCAGTGTATTTGACCCAATGTGGCTTATCAACTTGTCAGCTGAAGATGTCTATACTCTATACAAGTGGCCACTGTTCTATGACGCGCAGGATATTGTACAAGCCCTCCAATTCCAAAACTTTATCAGACTCTGCTTTGCATTTGAAATACATGCAGGAGTCACAAGAGAGGAGAAGTACAAAAAGTATGAGGAGCTCATGAAGAATGTAAGACAATAGATGAATCTAGGTTCAAGGGGGAGTTTGTAGATGCATATGTACCTAGTTTCTTATCTTAATATAATATGCCTTTATTGTCTTACACATATGTAATTGTTTGGGTACTTAATGAAATACCAATGTTTCATTGTGTTTATAATGTTTAATATTTCATTAATTAGTAGTTTAACGCTTATTGAATTGACTATATAGGTCTGTGGTTGTTTGAACTAATATTAGTAATGTAATGATTAATAAATATATTCAAACTTATTATTATGAAGTTCTCATGCGAATGGCCCATGCTAATGGACCATACGCATGAACAACTTCATGCAAATGACTCAGTCGCACGACTGAACCAGGAGATTGGATCAGTCGCACGAGTGTAGCATGAGATTGACTCAATCGCACAACTGAACACTCAGTCGTACGAATGGATCAACCGTATGGCTCAATCGCACGATTGAACCATTCTAATGGTTCAGTCGCCTGAATGAGCAACCCTAACCTATAAATACCACCTAATTCGTGGAAAACGTAAGAATTAAGAACCCTTCGACTACATGCGTACCCTAGCCGTCCAGAGACCTCTAAGAACCTGTTCCAAGTTCATAGATCGCAGTAGATCGATTCCTAATCGTTCGTAATGTTTAGATTCAACACATAATTGTTTCTACGAGCGTTCTCACTGATTGGATCGCCAATCAAATAGGATTCCATACTATTTGATTCGGTATACACGTATTTCAGTTAGTACATCATCCAGTACACGATCTTAACAAACACGCCAGTTGCTTTTATGGACTTGATGAATCAAGTGTGTCGGCCGATGTTGAATAAATCAGTCATTGTGTTTATCAATGATATCCTGATTTATTCCAAGAGTAAAGAGGAGCATGCCGGTCATATTCCACACTATTTTATTCGGTATACACATATTTCAATTCTTGGGTCATATGGTAAATCCTGATAGGATTATGGTAGACCCGGCAAAGGTGGAGGCAGTGATGCAATGGAAGTCTCCAAAGACGCCATCCGAGATTTGTAGTTTCTTGGGTTTGCGGGCTACTATAGGAGGTTCATTCAAGACTTCTCTACGATCGCTTCTCCACTAACCAAGTTGACCCGGAAAGATGTAAAGTTTGTATGGGGTCAAGCTCAAGCGATGGCGTTCGGGGAATTGAAAGCGAGGTTGACTCAAGCTCATGTTTTGTCATTACCCGTTGGGAGTGAAGATCTGGTGGTTTATTTTGATGCATCCTACTCAGGGTTAGGGTGTGTGTTAATGCAGAGGGGAAAGTTATAGCCTATGCATCCCGACAGTTGAAGGTTCATGAGATCAACTAACCTACTCATGACTTGGAGCTAGCAGCCGTGGTCTTTTCATTAAAGATTTGGAGGCACTACCTATACGGTACAAAGTGCACCATATTCACCGACCACAAGAGCTTGAAGTACTTCTTTGAGTAGAAAGATTTGAACATGAGGCAGAGAAGATGGTTGGAGCTTATAAAGTATTATGATTGCGAGATCCATTACCATCCGGGCAAAGCCAACGTGGTGGTGGACGCCCTTAGCCGGAAAGAGAGACCCGAATAGATTCGGGTGAAAGCTTACCGGTTAATCATGACCTCTGATTTTATGAAGCAAGTCAAAGAGTTTCAAGATGAGACATTGAAAGAAGATCATCTTAACTCCGAAAGAATGAGAGGTCTAATTGCGGAATTGGGTGAAAACACACTTAGTGTTAGAACCCGATTTGGATGAATATGGATTCCTCGTTTTGGGGATCTACGTATCAAGATCATGGACGAAGCTTATAAGACTCGATACTTTATTCAAACCGGTGTTACAAAGATGTACCAAGACATGAAGAAAGACTATTGGTAGCCGGGTATGAAGCGTGAAATGGTGGAGTATGTGAGTAAGTGCCTTAATTGCTTGCAAGTGAAGGCGGAGCATCAGAAGCCATATGGAAAAATCCAACCTTTGGATATACCGGAGTGGAAGTGGGAGCACATCACCATGGATTTTATTACGAAACTACCACGTAGCGCGTGAGGGTATGATGCTATATGGGTGATAGTTGATCGTTTGACGAAGAGTGCTCACTTTCTATCGATTTGCGAGACATATTCATCCGAGAGGTTGGCTGATCTTTTCTTTAAGGAGATTGTAACTCATCACGGTGTGCCAGTGGTCTATTGTGTCTGATCGTGACACCTGGTTTACATCAAAATTTTGGAAGAAAATTCCAGGATGCAATGGGGATGAGGTTGCATATTAGCACGGCTTATCATCCTTAGACAGATGGTTAGTCAAAAATGACCATTCAAACGCTAAAGGATATGCTCCGTGCATGTGTCATCGATTTTGGAGGAAGTTGAGATGACCACTTATCGTTAGTTGAGTTCTCATATAACAACAGTTATCAAGCCAACATTGGTATGCCCCCTTATGAGATGCTATACGGTAGGAGATGCTGAACACCCATGTGTTGGGGTGCTATTGGTCAGAAAGAGTTAGGAAGCGTCGAGGTGATCGAGGCTACGACTAAGAAGCTTGAAAGGATCAAGGCCTTCATGAAGGTAGCCAAAGATAGACAAAAAGTCTCACCTTGGAAGGGTATCATTCGGTTCAGAAAGCAGGACAAGTTGAGCCCTAGATACATAGGGCCTTTCCGAATCATTGCTAGAGTAGGAGAGGTGGCCTATAGAATAGATTTACCAGATGAGTTAATTGGAATTCACCTGACATTCCATGTATCTCATCTGAGAAAGTGCCTAGCAGATGAGGATATGATTGTTCCACTGGAGGATATCGAAGTAGATGAACGGCTCAATTACGTGGAGCAACTAGTGGCGATCATTGATCGAAAAGAGAAGAGGCTGAGGAATAAATTGGTTCCTCTTGTGCGTGTACAGTGGAAGCATAGGAAGGGATCCGAGTCTATGTGGGAGACTGAAAAAGAGATAAGGCAGCATTACCCATAATTGTTTGAGGAATAATAGGTTTCGGGGATGAAACCTATATAAGGGGTGGACTTGTAACACCTGATTATTTTTTTAAAAGTCAAAGAAAGAAGACTAAAGTGAAGAAAAAGAAAGAAAAGACATTTTACCCAAGTTAAGGGGTAAAAAGTATCAAAAAGAACAAAAGGTTAGAAAAGTGGGTGTAAAGTGGGCATGGCCGCCCACTCTTTTCTTACACACTCAAATCTTCGGATCTTCTACAGAGAGAAAGAAAAGAAGCTGAAATTTTGGATTCTTTGAAGAACAAGGGCTGAAAAGTCGAATTCAAGGTAAGAACTTATGGTTTTTAAGTGTTCTTAATTGGCCTTGCCTCGGGTGTATGCTCATGTGTGTTGTGTGTGTTTGGTTGTGTGTTTTTTGTGGGTTTCTAGGTGGTTGAACTCATTTTCTAACGAGTTGGGAGAAGCCATACTCAAGAGCTGCAAAGGTGAGTTCTAGAACCCATTTTTTATATGTTTTAACAGATTTTGGGGGCTAGAAATATATGATTGAACTTTTTATAAAACCAGGGTTTCATACCCGTATGTTTGAATGTGTGTATGTTGCGGGTATGGTGTGATTTTGTTCTATGTTTGTGCTTGTTGATGTTATGGTTGTGTTTCTAAGACTTAGAATGCATGATTTAAGCTTAGAACATGATAGATGGTGTTTGGGGACCGATTCATGATGATAAGTGTGCCTTAGGCTGCTCATATGCCCAACAGTAGTTCATACGCCTAAGTTTAGAAAAACTACCTAAGTGTCGACAAATGTGGATGGAAAGTCAATGCACATAGAAAGTCAATGCGGATGGAAAGTCAATGCGGATGAATAGTTAATGCGGGTGAGCATTGACTATGTAAGGGAAATGCGGATGAGTATTGGGGGAAATGCGGATGAACATTGACAATACGGATGAGTAAAGTCAATGCAGATGAACAAATGCAGATGACAAAAAGAAATGCGGATGAACAAAAGGGGAAATGCGGATGAACACTTAGAATATAATCTGACTTTTTGAGGAAAAAGGTGAAATGTTGGATTTGACTTGGGAGGTTCCTGGGGGCTATGTAAGTTAAATTTTTGAGTTCATAGATGCTATGATGAGCAGGTTATGATGTATGATTGATGCTTATGCATGATGGTATGTATGATGTATGTTATGTATGAATGATGCCATGTATGATGATGTTGACTGTTTATGTTTGTGTTCCTTGTTATGTATGATTATTTTCCCGTGGCTTTACGTTGAATGTTAATGTGAATGAAATGAAAGTATTATGTAACGTAAAGTGGATGATAATAAAAAGAGGAACGAAATGAAATGCATGCATTAATGAATGAACGAACGAAGGAAAGGCTTGCAAGCAAATGTATGGAGGTTCACACTCAATGAGGAGTGTTAGCTCAACCGTGTGCGGTTTAGCTACCCTATGAGGATGCACATTGGGGCTTAATCCGTGTGATTAAGCAAATGTATGGAGGTTCACACCCAATGAGGGGTTATCAGCTCAACTGTGTGTGGGTTAAATACCCCATTAGGATGCACACGAGGGTTCAATCTTTGTGATTGACCATATGTATGGGATCCTTGTCTCTTAACCCTAGATGAATTACTTGGTGCTCTAGAGGGGGTTAAGCACATGACAGACCTAGATGGAAATGAAAAATAATAAATGTATGAAACGAATGATGATGAAGATAATACATATTATATATGTGTACGTACGATGTGTGATCACATTCTATAACCTGTTATGACTGAATGAAAGTAAAGAAGGGTTTTAAATGAGAGATAATGTATGTTTTATTATAAAACTAGAACTCACTCAGCAACGCTGACTTTTTATGTATTTTTCCAGTTGGCAGGTGAGCATTGCTGAGGATGGCGCGGGGCAGCTACTTGGCATTTTGGATGGCATTCTTTTGTTAATGTTTTTGCATTGTAATGCGAACAAATGAAATTGTGTATCGAATGTTGTATTATTTTTGCAAAAGAATTTATAATGAAAAAGTTATTTTAATGTTCCGCTGCGATGTTTCATGAAGAAATAATGTAAATATATGTTTTAAGTGCAATGATTGACCAGCTGTGAGCGTTCTAGGAACGGGGCCTTACACATCTACATACACTTGAACTAGCATTAAGTCATTTTCCTGTCCTTTGATGACAAGAGTTCCATCTATAGTACCCCTTCTGTATCCATGCTTGCAAAGATACTGAGATAGAGTCTCATACAACTTCCTTGGTGCTTGGTGCAACCCATAAAGAGCTTTATCAAGCTTGTAGACATAATCAAGATGATCAGGATCTACAAACCAGGTGGTTGACATACACCTCTTCATCAATCACCCCATACGGAAAAGCACATTTGACATCAAGTTGATAGACCTTGAAGTTCTTGTAGGCAGCAAATGCCAAGAATATTCTAAGAGCTTCCACTCTTGCTGCAGGAGCAAAGACATCAGTATAGTCAATTCTTTCTTCTTGTGTGTATCCTTGAACAACTAGTCTAGCTTTGTTTTTTATGGCAATTCCTTTATCATCTTTCTTATTCCTAAATATCCATTTGGTTCCTGTAGTAGTCTTCCCATGAGGAAGAGGACATAGGTTCCAAACCTTCTACCTTTTAAATTGAAGCAGCTCCTCTTGCATAGCTTCAACCCAACTTCCATCCTTCAGAGCCTCATCAATCTTCTTGGGCTATATCTGAGATAAGAAACAAGAGTGAAGACAAACATTTGCGTCATGGGTTTGTCCTTTTGTTCTTACCCCTGTGTCAACATCTCCAATGTTGTTTATGGTAGGGTGAGACTTGTGGATCCTTAGTTGAGGGATCATAGCAAGTTGCTGAGAGAGATCTAAATTAGAAAAAAATTAGATATGGCATTGATGCTTCTTCCACCACATCAGCACACTTATCAAGAGAAACTTGATCCATGAGTGTGTGATATCATTGATGTTTTCATCTTTAGAGTGGTTATCAGCATCAAGAAATTCTTGATTACTGTCACCACCACTGTCATTGTCTTCTGCATTTGAAGTTTCTTTATCTGGTTGTTGAGCCTCTTGAGTTGGAATTTGAAGGCATCTCAGATGTATCAGCTGAATTTGTCATTGTTGTGCTGATAGAAACTGCATTTGTAGAAGTAGTTACAACTGGAGCTAAACATGTGTAACTTGAAGGTCTTTTTAGCTAAAATCTTGGATCAGGATTACCTGGAGTTAAAATATCTATAGATCTTGAAACATTCTCACAAGATTGGTTAAAACAGTTGGTAACTAGATCAAGATCAAATAGCCAATCAAGACCAGAACCAGCTACACTGGGTGAGTGTTCATTGAAAGTCACATTGGCTGACTCCTCAACAATTCTAGTTCTAAGATTGTATACTCTATAAGCCTTAACTTGAAAAGTAAATCCAATGAAGTGTGTAACATCTGATTTCTCAGCAAATTTGGCAATTTGATCTTTGGTATTCAAGATGGTGCAAGGACATCCAAAAGAGGTCCTTCCTAGACTCATTACACCGGTGGGGCCAAAGAGATCCATATGTGACAAGTGTAGGGGTGTATTGATTGAGTTTCTTTCCTTAGGCTTATGAGAAACATTGTGTTGCTTCCTTTTCAGACATGCAACAAAATGATCATCACTTGTAAACTCTTTCTTTGGCATTCCAGTTACCAAATCATTTTTAGTTAGTTTATTCATGTTTTTAAAGTTTACATAGCACATTCTTTTATGCCAGAGGAAAGACTCATCACTATTAGCTTTAGATAGAAAGCATGAAACTTCTCCTGAGGGGATGTCTATTGCAAATCCATCTTGTACATGTTCCCTCTCCCGGGGGCTATGAGCAGGATATGCTCATGAGGAAGGACCACCCTGGGCTTGAGAATAATGCACTCATGCTCAGTAAAGAGCATGTTATGACTCTGATCATAAAATTAGGATATACTCAGGAGATTGTATCCAAGCTCCTTGAAAAAATTTACCTTCTCAATGATGAGCTTACCATTTGTGACCTTGCCCCTTCTAGAAATATAACCACCTTCATCTCCTCCAAAAGCAACTGGCCCTTCATCAAATTTTTCAAAATTTTGGAGTAGTGACATGTTGCCTGTGTGTGCCTGGAACAACCACTATCAATGATCCAGACATTCTTATTTATCTTGAGTTGTTCCTGCATAAAGAAAATGACTAGTTATATTTGGAAACCCAAGCCTTATTGGTCTTGGGCTTATCAAAGGAAGTAGAAGGTAATGAAATAGTAATAGATCCTATAGTTGTGCTTTGAGGATTTTTTGATGTTATTGATGGATAACTCTCAGTCACTTGGTCTTTCTTTGACTTCCACACCATCTTAGAAAGTTTAGACTTGACCTTCAATGCTTTGGAAGCTTTTGAGACTTCAAAAGATTTGATGACCGGACCTTCAGAAGATTCTGCTAATGCTGCAGCACACTTCAGTGCTTTGGAAGTATTCCTTTCTTCCGAGACCAAATTTCCTTTTGAAAGCAATTTTCCACCTGCCTTCTTCTTCACTTTGGACCTTCCAAAGGAAAATGATTTTCCTTTCGAAGCAAAATTTTTCTTGGAGCTCTTTGAAGTTTCTTTCTTGGTCACATGAAGAGTACCTCTTGGATTGTATGGACAATCCTTAGCAAGAGGAGAAGTACTTTCACACATAACACATTCCATTTTCTTCTTCCTAAGAGCCTTCTTCTGAGAACAAGGATGAATTTGATCACTTCTCTTCTCCACCTTCATCTTTGCAGATGCTGAGACAGTTCTTTTAGGGTGAGAACTGTTCTTGGAGTTGTATGGTTTAGGCTGTGTAGCAGTGGTATACAACAGATCAGCCTTATTCTTGATGCTGAGATGATTTGAACATGAACCAGAACTCTTGGTAGAAGAGTTGAGGTTGATGTCTTCAGTCTTAACCACTTCAAACCCTATAGAGATAAAGACTTATTTCTGCTTAGAGTCAAAAGTGACCCTGATCTCTTGAGCCTTCTTAGCTTTTCTCTTGCTCTTTCTGATCAAGTTTTTCCTTATAGACTTGGTCATCATAGGCTTCTTGCTCTCCTTAGAAGGATAGTGACCCTTCTTAGAATCCTCCTCTTCACTCTTTTCAGAGGAATTCTTCACCATCCGTTCTTCATCCTCTTCACTCAAGGATCTATGAGAGGAAGCTCATCTTCACAAGTTCCACACCTAGGTGATCTTAATGACAAGATTGTGTGTGGAGAAGGTATCTCACTAGATACTAGTCCCTGCTTGTTTTGATAACAAACTTTTACATGCAAGGATGAGGGTATGATGTTCTTGAAGGTCTCTTCTTCAAGAGCATATTTTTTTGCCTTGGTTTTGCTGATCACAAGCTCATCCTAGCATTTAGTCAACTTAGTTATAAGATCCTTAATCTGAGTCCTATAATTGGTATGCTCATGTTTTAGAACTGAAATGGTTTTCTCTAAGTCCTCTATCTTTAACTTATAATCATTTTCAACCTTTCTAAAATCCAATTTTAAGATGTTTAAGGACTCAAGAACAGATCAAATCTCTAAGTTGTAGGACCTGTATTTGTTGACTTTATACATTCAGGGGTACAGTGATGTTCCAATACCTTGGCTTCATCATGGTCACCCATCAATGCTTGATTTGGAGATGCATCTTCCACCTGAAAGCTCCAGTCAAAGCCTCCTTCTTTAACAGCAACTGCAGCTTGCTGCTTTGGCTTCTTATTCTGGGTAGCTTTATCAGTGTAGTTTGGTCTGGATTGTGCTTGACCACCATTTGTTCTTGGTGCCTTGCACTCCCTAGCAAAGTGGCCTATCAAGTTATAGTTATAATACTTGATTTTGCTTTTATCCAGCCCAACTTTCCACTGGTTATATTGCCGAGAAACTTCCTTCATGTCCGCTTGTAGAACTTCTTGGCTCTATGAGTAAGAAGAGCCATTTGCTGGACTATCTCCATATACTCTAGATCATCTGGATGGATACAGTCCAGGTCTTCAAGGGTGAAGAGAGAGCTACCACAACTTTCATCAGAAGACACAAAGGCTTGATAAAACTTGTCTCTTGGAATGGGCTTCTTTGAGTATAGTTCTCCCTTGGTGTCTCCAGGAAGGTGATAAAAGGACCCTTTTGTGAGTTATCAGGGTAGCATATGAGATGATGTTGGGGTTATATGCTATCCCTTTCAGTCACATAAAGAGTTGAACTCATTTGATTGTTGGAGTTACCAGACGAACCTTGCATGTTCATCTCCATCTGGTATCCACTGAGAATGTCATACAACTCTGTCAAAGTGAGAGTCTTCAGGTTCTCAGTTTCTCTTGATAACAACACAATAATGTGTCCATTGCCTAGGAAGAAAGGACATGAACTTCCTTACAATATCTTTGTTTTCAAGAGTTACTCCAACATCCACTAGAGTATCCACAATCTCAACATACCTTAAGTATTGCTGAGTCATGGTCTCACCTGTTTTAAAGGTGAAAAATTCAAACTGCTACTTCAAGAGATCCTTTTTATTCTCTTTGGTTTCAGTAGAACCCTCATACATCAGTTTCAATGCATCCCACAGCTGCTTAGCTATTTTGCAATTCTTGAAACCTTTGTATATAGAGTTTAGAAGAGTAGTCTAAAGAGCTGTCATGGCCTTTTGATCAATTTTTACTCTCTTTCTATCTTCATTTGAGTAGTCAGGCATAGCCTTGGGGATCATACCACCTCCAGCAGCAGCTAAATAGGTACTTGGTATGTAAAGTCCAGAAACAACAGACTCTCACATTCTTGAGTGTAAAGACTTGATAAAGCCTTCCATTCTTTGGCACCAAGTGTCAAAGTCATTAAGAGTGATCATTGGGGACTTTGTCATGGTTCCAGTTTTCATATCAACTTTAGAGATAGCTGCCATTTGAGATGTTAAGTATTTTTTGTGTGTGAGAGATCTTAAGATAGTGAGCTCTTATATCAAGAGCCTAGAATGCTCAGATACCAATTGTAGGACCGTTGAAGGGTACAAGCTTACAACACAACACAAAGAGGAGAGTGTGTAACAACACTTAACAGATCAAATAGGGAACTAGAAACCAATTATAGTGAGAGGTAAGAAACACAAGTAATCAAGAGACAGAACAAGAACAACACAAGTAGTTGGTTTTCAAGGTTGATGTATATTACTCTCTAGTTCCTTACAAGTGTTTACAAAGCAATTGATAATAAGATACAAGGACCAGAGATACTTATACTACACCCTACATCCGGCCATACTTTGAAGGCCAACTGGATACATGATCTAGACAACAACAAAATCAATGTAAAGTCAAAAGGCAGGTTGCCTTTTGACTAGTGACTATGACATGCCATAGCTCACATCTTAATATATTACAAAAAGGATAATATACATAAAGTAGAAAGATACAGACTCAAGATCTCAATGTACAGTTACCAAAAGCATGGACCTTTCACCAACTTATGTAAAGTTGGTGTCTTATCAGAGTTGCAGCGGAAAGGGGTCCAGCTTTATGAAAAAGGTAAATCAAATAAAGCATGTGTTCAAAAGGCTTCGGAAGAAATCTGTCTTCAAGTGAAGGCTTCGGAAGATTTTGTCTTTGAAGCTTCAGAAGACTTCATCTTTGTCTTCGGCAGATATTGGTCTTTGCTTCGAAAGATTTGACACTTGGTATATTTTCTAATGCAGGTTGTAAAACTTCCGAAGTATTCTACTTCAGTACACATGTGCATGCATGCAGGAGAGATTTTGGGTGTTTGGGTTGCATAAGCCTTATATCAAACCTTACAACATTCTTTGTAACAAGTCTAGGAAGCAATGTGGTGAGTATTTTGATTTTAGGGAATTTTACTCATCTTCCCAACCTTCAAGGACATCTAACAAATAGGTCACTAATTGTCATGCTTGCATACGTGTAAAGGTCTTCCAAGGAACATCAAAATTTTTCTTCTATCACTTCATCTAGAAACATAATCATGGCCTTGTATCAAATGATAATATTGATTTGACTAGGAAACGCCAACAATTGAATTTCAATAATCAGGTCTACTTACATAGAGCACGAGCTGCTAAGGTTGGGCCTAATGTCGCACACAAACTTCAATCATCAATTAAAGGTGGGCAACATTTGGTACGTGGTACAGTTACATATTACGAAATTTTCAATAGAGATATAAGAAAATACATAGGTAACAGGGACGCATAAATGATAGTCAACACTCTTAATGAGCATCATGTCAATTGGCAAAACTTTACATTTTTATGTAAAGCCAAAGAACGCGAACTAAGATCTTTATTTTGGGCTGATCATGTGGCGAAAACCAAATACACTACATTTGGTAGTGTCTTAGCATTTGACGCCACATATAATACCAACAAGTAAGTCACTTACTTTATCAAACTTACATTTCTATATTTTACATATCTAAAAAACTTATTTCCTTTGTTTTTTGTATTATTAGATATAATATTATTTTCATTCCATTTACTGGGGTTGATCATCATAAAAAGTGCGTCACTTTCGCGGCTAGTTTGCTATATGATGAAATTATAGAATCATACACTTGGTTATTGAAATTTTTTTGGAAGCTCATGGTAAACAATCTACGTTGGTTCTTATGGATCAGAATCCAACAATGAAACAACCTATTGCAAACTTCTTCAATGATTCTATTCATCAGTTATGTATGTGGCATTTTATGAAAAAACTACCATCAAAGGTTCGTAACCTACATTTAAACTCAATAATTTTTAGATACCCTTATTTTACATATATGTAAAACAAAAATTATATATAGTTTGTTACGTAATAGCTCACATGTAACTATTAATATTAATCATTATTTTATTGTTTATAATTTTAGTTGTTACCTAGGTAGCTGGAGATCAAAACTATAATAAAAAATCAAACGTGTTATTCATAAGCTAGTCTGGAATGTTTTTATAAAACTAGATGTATTTGAGGAACGTTGGCATAAGATGTTGAAAGAGTACAACCTAAGTGATCATGAATGGTTGTATGATATGTTCGCAATCAGAGAACAATGGGTTCCTGCATATTTTAAGGATATTGCATTGTGTTGTTTGATGAAGACAACGTCTCGATGTGAAAGTTCAAATGCTCTTTTCAAACTAAAGGCTAGTGGATCAAACAATTTGATGGACTTTCTTCTTTGTTTTGACTCTACTGTTGAAGGTCAAGGTTACGAGCAGAGGAAACTTCAAACCACAACCTCACCTTCATTACATACACTTTTGCAAATTAAGAAACAGGTCACTAAGGTTTACACCCATAATATTTTCAATGAGATTCAGAAGGAAATTTTCAAATCCATTTGGATGTGTTCTATATCTACTTGTGAAGAAGTTAATGGTGTTAAGTCTCATGTTGTTTCTCAGAACAAAGATTGTTATGGTTTGGTTGGTGAGTACAAAGTAAGTAGTTATTTCATCATGTACCAAGTCTTAGTAGTGTTAACTATATCATCTCGTTGACAATTTTTTTTATTTTATCTAGTGACATTGGATTTGTCAGATCATTCCGTCACGTGTTCATGCATGATGTTTACAAGGATTGGATATTTATGCCGACATGTATTTTGTGTTTTTAAAAATCAAAACATTAATCATATTCCTCGACAGTATATTTCTAAAAGATGGATGAGTAATGCCTTACCTGACAACATTTTTAGTCTATCCAACAGATATGGTGTGGTTACTAGTAAAAGATGTAGGCTAACGAATGAGGTTTTTGAGTTAGTTGAAAAATGTACGGAATGTTTGGGGGGTGATACAGAACGTCTTAGGATGTTTGTTACTAAAATGAAAGAAATCAAAGAACAAATTTATCAAGATGTTCCATACTTAAGTACCCGCCAAAACAGGGGTATGGTTATTGAAGATTTGGTTGGCCAATCACAGAAAGAGGATTTATCTTACACTCCTCCACAAGGCATACACAACAAAGGTAGGGGTACGTGTAGACGATTGATTGGTCCTGGCGAGAAAGCAATTACCAAAAGTCACAAACCAAAGAGGTTGTGCAGGACATGTCGCAAATACACCAATAATCAAGACTCTCGTAATTGTCTTTTGAAGAAAAAACAGGCCAATGAACATCAAGATTCGGAGGTTATTGAGGATGAAGATCAGTAGTAATCCCATTAGATGATTACTCGTTTATTTGTTTATGATGTTCTATCTATATGGTTTCTTTTCAGTACGATGTTCCAATTTGTGTGATACTTAGTTTTTTTCGTAATAAATATGTGAGATTAGTTTCTTAACTTGGTTAACATAAATTTGTATATTCTTTTTACATGTACATAATTTATCACAACATACATTACATAAAACTAATTAGTTGATAAGAACCATGTTTATATACTTTTTACATATACGTATATATAAAGAACAAACATATTTTAATTACACCACTTTCAGGTTAATCCTCTTTTTTTATAAAACATATAAGTAATTACTAGTTGTGTACTTGTTACCTAGGTGTTATATTTGTTTATGTAAAACTATTTACTTGATAAGAACCATGTTTATATACTTTTTACATATGCATATACATAAAGAACATAAATTTGACTACTATTTTTACATGTACGTAAGTTACCACAACATACATTACATAAAACTAATTAGTTGATAAGAACCACTTTCAGATTAGTCCTATTTTTAATAAAACATTTAACCTTAAACTTTTTTTACTTCCTTTAATTTTATATTATACAAAACAAAACCCAATTTACATACACGTTAACCTTAATAATGTAATACCTAAAAATAAATATGAATCACTCATTCTTAGCATTTCTTCATAATATGTAATTAACAACCATCTAATTCTTATCTAACTCGATTCATTTTACAATGGTACACTTTCCCACAAAATAACATATAAAAAATCATCCAATCATAGATATAGGTAATAATGTTTTATAATTCGCGAACATGAAACAGTCATACCGTTAACAATCCACCATAAGATCAAATACACACAAAAAACAGTAGCATTATCTTATCACCCACATTCCAGTGAAAATAACCTGATATTACTTAATAGCTGGACTCAAACATTATCTTATCCTTGTGTTTGTTAGCTTCTGATAGCAGGATACGATACGCATATTTCACCCTAAGCTTCCTTAATTGACCATCTTGTCTCGGTCATTCCTTTAAGAATCCGCATGTCCATCTTTTCACCTTACTGCCCATACATGTTTCCATATGACGCATAACAAATACCCCACAGTCTATTGGGTTGTTAATTGTAGCCCATGCTAGATGTTTCTTTTGGGGGATTGATCTAGACATTGGGATGTACTTCATGTTGCCTACTCGACGCAAATACTCAACAAAAATATGCTTCTACCATTAACAAGGAACACATGATAGTAGTGCTCACGCAAGTGAATATAAATCATCAAACAAATAAATTAATAATTTCAAATGAAATATTCATAGGGATATTTTATCTCTTATCTAAATACACATAATATTCAAATTTCACGATTAACCTCAACCTTTAATAGGGGTAATTCTATTTTTAAATCACCAATTTATCTTAATATAAATGTACACATAACACCTAGGTAACAAGTACATAACCAGTAATTACCTATATGTAAATTTGACAATTATTATCTTTACAAGAATAGGTTCCTTGCGTAACCAACATTTTCATATACGTAAACTTATACAATTAACAAAAAGCACCTCCCCAACAACCTTCACATATTCAACTTATGGTTATAGGGGAGTTTAATATGCAAATTAATGAAATTAAATAACTTTAAAATTCATATATATATATATATATATATATATATATATATATATGTCATAGGTAGTAATGTAAGTAATTCTTACCACTTTGTTAACGGTGCTTTTCTTATGATAACACACATCATCCTGGATTCTTACAAAGCTTCTAAACTCAGGTACGTTGTCTATTACTTTTATTGCTAAATAATGCAAATCAAAGCACACTAAGTAGTAATGTTCATTCTCCAAGATCGGGAACATGCCGATATCATATTCACTTCATGTGTAGTCATTATCATATCCATCAATAAATGTCTTCAAATTGTTTTCGAAATCTTTAACTCTCATATCATCATCAAGTTTTGAGTCCCAAATAAGTGCATCGGTCTATATTAGTTTGTCATTACATTATTGTATCATATTAAAATAAACAAAGATCACAATATATTAAATGTTAATGTAATTACTTACTATTACACCGGTGTGCATGAACAACCTATATTCAGATTCTCTGCTCCTGTTCTTTTCTTCAAAGTTTAAAACCACGGCCCAACAGTCAATAACATTTGACACAAGCCTTACCCTGTTGTTTGTCCCGAATGCATCATCCCTTATGTAGATACATCAAAATGATAAGTAATAACCAATACAAGTTATACGCACAATCGATTAAAAATAATTATAAGCATTTTTTAAATGACAAATACTATTAATACGTATTGAAATTCATTTTCAATTTCCCTCTGTACGTCCGCTTCTCTATCTACGTTCACCCTACATTTATATTTACGGAATCATACAACGTATTCCTGCCATATCAATTAACATGTCAATTTCATGATTATATAAAATAATCTTAAATTACCTATCTTTCTCAAGTCCCCTCATAAGGTAGCACCAAACTTTAAGTTCTTCCTCAGAAATACCTTTCTTCATGTCAATCGGCCTAATTTTGTACGGTGATTGATTTACATCTGCAACTTTCTTCACCTTACACGGCCTCCTCCTATCTTTACATATAAATTCTCCCAATTTTGGATCATTATCACAATCTCACAAAATTTCTTTTCCTTTTATTGTAACATTTTTTTATGCTTCTTCAAAATCTTAAGTCAATCCTAGACTAAAATTTGGTGTCGGTGTTCTCAAATCATTACCACTAAACTTCATACCCCTAAATGCATTTTTCTTTATACTATCATCTACCCAATCAGCAAATTTACACACTGCCTAGGTTGTAGAAATATTTTGGTCATCTACCTCAGTGTATAAGACCATTCGACTCTCATAACTTGAATTAATCACAGCCAACGAGTGTTTTGCCTTTGTTACTTCATCGTTGCTTCTTTCAAAGTTTATGTTCTCATCATCGTTTATGTTCTCATCATCGCGTCTGATGTCTTCTTCCATTTGTTCTCCACCATCCCCACTCAACTCATCCAAATTTACATGACTTATGAAACATCCCTCGTATCTTTCTTTCAACTATTGTACATCAGAACATTTTGGATGTTCATTGGAAATTTCAACGATTAATTTCTCAAACTTTTCCTCCTTTGTCATAATAGAATCCAACATCATCTTCATCTTTGCAATTTTAACCTTGCCAAAAGAAAATAAATATTATCTAAAATAAATATATATTCTTAAAATACGTAATCAACACATTTTTCAGTAACACAAATAACGCATATATCATAATTTACAACTTATTATTTGAAAACTATTATACATATATGTATATATACATTAACCAACTATACCACCTATATATGTTACCAAAGTTCCACATATCATATATTAGTGTTTATTATATGCTTTTAAAATGTGTCCACAATATAAAATCAAATTAATCCAATCGCACTGCCTAACTAATTTATCATATATAGATACCATCATGTAGGACATGATATATAATTTTCAGTAATGAATATGTTAACTTTAAAACACTTTTGTCACTATCTTCATCATAATTTTCCTCTTCATCGTCATCAACCGAGCTGCCCGACATTGACTCACTATAATTATACAAGTTCGCATACCACCTTTGCCAAATCCACCATTTTCTATCTCCATCTCCTCTCTCCTTCCAATATTTTTAAATGTCCAAAATTTTAAGGGACTCATTGTGCGTTCATCATCAAAACCACGACAAATTGTTACATCTACGTATAAAAGCTGCATTAAAAATCCAATAAATCAAACTTATGATGATCAGTTTAATTAAAAAATCAAAGTATCATAATACGTATGTTATTAAACAAAAACCCAATATATCTGTATCTACATACATATAGATATATATATATATGTATGTATATATATACATGTATATATATGTATATATATAAGTATATATATACATATATATATATATGTGTGTGTGTGTGTGTGTGTGTGTGTTTTTTAGATTTGAACGGGATCGATGAGCTTGGATTTTAGGATTCAAATTGATAAGAACGAAATTTGATGATTAGATGTTAAAAATTAATAATGATGAACACAAAAGTGTTTAATGCTTGTTGTTTATTGATTTGATGATGAATTCATCATCCATGATATGATGATGATGTTGATGGAATATGATTCCTACACTTTGTGGTGAACCTTCCATCTTACAAATGATGATATATGTTGTTATTTATACTAGTCTAACATTTACATTATTTACAAAATAAACCCTAGACTAATACTTTTGTTTCTTATGTTCTTCAAGTCTTCACCTTCAATAATTATTAAGAAATCTTAAATTTTTTAAAGGTAGAATACCCAATAGAAGCGAGGTTTTCAAACCTTTGGAACAACTATTATGTTTTTGTTTTGTGATCCGAGTCAAACACACAAACCCAAGTCCACATTTGTTTTTGTTGTTGATAGCCCAAATACTAAGTCTGACTTTTGTTTTTGTTTAATGATGCAGCCAGGTCACAAACCCAAGCCCACATTCATATCATGGTCTATGAACACAAGGCATAGCCGAAGCCTTTTGTTCTTTTCTTACTAATTCCCAACGCCACACAGCCAAGGTCCACGAACTCACAACACATTCCCAGTTTCACAGATCCTTTACTTTTTCGTATATGATCTGCGGATGTGTATTTTTGTTTGTTGTTTGAATTTTACAAGTCCGTAGATCATCCATGAATGAAGAAACTGATTCAACGAATAGGTAATATTGGTTTGCTGCTTTAGGTTGCTGATGTTTATTTTTGTTGTATCCGTAGATCATCTACGAAAAAGAAATTAGACTCGATTCTCTTTTTCTTCACTTCTGTACATCATCTACGAAAGAAAAAAATTACTTTGTTCCTTTTGTTGTTGTTTTGATGCTAAAACACAGGCCAAAACATACTTTTCAGTCACTAATTTGCTGGTGCAAATTCTGCACAAGTACAGCCCAAAGGAGGCGCACATGAGTTGTTTGTTCTGTTTGGGACTGCACAAGTGGATTGTTTTAGGTTGATTTTGATGAGTTTGGGGCTGCACACGTTTGATTGTTGAGAGGCTGCACAAATGTGCTACTTGCGTAATGTTTGATGATGTTTAGATGGTGTTTTAGGGCTGCACAAAGGCTGGTACAGGGCTGCAAGCAGTTTGTTTGAATTGGTGAATCATTAGGGTAAATTGATCGGTTATGATGAAGAACGGAATGACACAATCATGGTTACATGCTCTTGTGTTTTGCCGTTCATAAATCATGTGTTAGACACATCTACGGACTTGATCAACATGCTTTCTACACTTAATGAGATAACCAATCTCTCCGTAGCTATTTATGGATCATTTTACTGATTTCTAATGCTCAAACGAGTTGTACCAGCTGCTATATCAATTTTACATTAGCTGAATCGAAAATTCAGCAAATAATTCATTGCATTACCTCTTAGAACCATTTAGAACTCAGCCATATTGTTTTATATTGATGAAAACTTGTATAAACTTGATTTGTAACTTGTTTGTATATCAATTTAATACAAATTTTGATTCCAAATCAAATCTGAATTAGAATCATAATTATCACCTCATAAACATCAAAACCCAAAAACTAATACTATGATTAGCTTTGAAATCACCTTGTATTGTTGAGTTGATTGTTGAATTGGTGTAGCAACAACTTAGATCAGAATCCAAAACACTTATTGATCCAATTCCATGCTCCAGATCTAAAATGTTATTGAAAACACCATGAATACACACACTAGTGTGTGTAAGTGTTCATATGCTACTAGAAAACCAAAATCTAATCAAATTGATTTAAACTTGATTGATTTGCCTTCCAACTGATGAATCTATCATACAAATGATTAGATAACATCAAATTAATGTTGACTTCATCAGATTCACCTATAAATCCATAGATCTAGTGAAGAACACTAAACACTTTTTCTCTAAGTTTTCTTTAAATCTTTACCAATTTTATCAATCTAATCATAAAATCTTATCAAAATCAATATGAATCCAACAACTTCAGCTCTGATACCAATTCTGTGTTCCTAATTTAAACGAGATCGATGAGCTTGAATCTTAGGATTCAAACTGATAAGAACAAAATTTGATGATTAGATGTTAAAATTTAATAATAATGAACATAAAAATGTTTAATGCTTGTTCTTTATTAATTTGATGATGAATTTGATATGATAATGATGTTGATGGAATATGATTCCTACACTTGGTGATAAACCATCCATCTTACAAATGATGATATATGTTGCTATTTATACTAGTCTAGCATTTACATTATTTACAAAATAAATCCTAAACTAATACTTTTGTTCCTTTTGTTCTTTAGGTCTTCAAAGGTAAAATACCCAACAATATATATATATATATATATATATATATATATATATAGAGAGAGAGAGAGAGAGAGAGAGAGAGTTAAATGCGGTTTTCATCCTTCAGGTTTCATAGAAATTGTCGTTTGAGTCCAAAATTTTAAATTTTGTCATTTGCATCCAGATGTTTCACAAAAATTACGATTTGAATCCATTTAACTATTTCTATCTAACACCGCTAACGTTATGCATTATGTTTCTTACGTTAGGGATAATTTTGTCATTACATTTACAAAATAAAAGATCAACTCTACATTAGGGGTTTTATGCGTTCATTCACGTTTGGTTATCACCGTTAAGATTTAAAATTCACCTATTAGATAAAATAAAATATAATGATAACCACCTTCAACTTAATATAAAACAACAAAAACAGCATCACTAAAACCATCTACATCACCAACTTCACCACCACCAACCACCGACCATTCAACTAGTCACCATCACCTCCACCAGCAACCCCTACCACTACATTAAGCAATGACCACTAGCGAAAGCTAGCCCCCATATCATTACCGCCATCGCAACATCACCATCACCATCACCATCACCATCACTGCACCATCATCGCCGCCATCCCCGCAACATCAACACATCATCACCACCATCACACTACCACCATTGCACCATCATCAACTTCATCTCCATGATTGCACCATCCTTATCATCATCCTACCAAACCTCCATTCAATTTCCCATTTTAATCCTAAAATTTATTTAAAAAACACACAAATCCAAGGTTGTTCATTGAAATCCGATTAGGTAGACGATGAGACATAGGGGGTGGTGTTCGTAAAGCTTGATTAAGGTGCAGATATGATCCACGCGTTACCTAATTTCTTGTGACCATTCCTCAAATAGGGTTCAGATCTCAATCAGGGGCGTTCGTAGGTGTTCGGTGGTGGTTGCATGTTTAGAGGATTGGTGATCCAAGGTGAACGAAAAGCTATTTATGGTGGTGATGGTGAGTGGAAGGTGGTGGCGATGATGAATGATGACGGTTGCGAATCTAAACATGGGAGGGAAGTGAGGAGATGACGGTAGGGGTAGCTGGGTTGGGTTCTTTATATTTAATAGTTAATTACATAATGGTCCCTGAACTATAGAGAGAAATAAAATAACCAAAGTGGTCGTTGGATTGATTTTTTTGTCAATTCACTAAAATTTAATAATAAAACTAACCGGTGCCAGCCCCTGAGGAAGGGTGGAATGGACCCCCGTCCAGGGCTCACTCGCTCAGGGGCACAAAATTTTTCAATTTTTTTATAAATATAATTATAAAAAATAATTATAAGGTATAATACAATTAAAAAACTTAACCCAATATGTTTTAAACCAAATTTGTTGAACCCATTTTTTAACCCAATTACTCAATTAATAGCCCACTAAAATATTTAAATTTTGATTGTAATTAAAGTCCACAAACTAATTTATACCGCAAATTTTGTTCTATTTAAACTTGAAATCTTACTTACGATCCACGTTGTCTCAAGAAAGACTTAGCGGATTGGCGATAATAATTATTGAAAGCAAAATATTAAAGACTATAAACTTCAAATATGTTATAAACCAATTTGCTATCAAGAATGCTAGGAGAGATTTACGAGTTATTGGTTAACTATTACGGTATGTCATTGTAATACTATAATATTGTTATACTTATTGCTAAAATATTTTTTCATTTCATTTATATAATTAAGTCGTTAGGGCCCATAGGTCTTTTTTTTCCGGCCCGTCCAAGGCATTAAAATCCTCGGGACTGACCCTGAAACTAACGTCTGTTAGTTTTAATACATTAACTCGTTACAAATTTTAAAACATAATATCCCAACCTATTACAAAAAACCCTTAATACCCAAATTTATTATTTTGAATAAATCACATGGACCATTTATGTAACTAACTCTAAAAAATCAGCATTAATAGATTATCACCGCTAAGTGCTTTTACCGTTGGATTACCAACGGTGTAGACCATCAGCGATATACTCATTTGTTTTCTTTTTTTTAAAATGTGATTAGTATAACAAAAACTAACATTATTATATCAACAACTTTACAGAAAAAGAGTGTGTGGTTGTTTGTCTATATGACAAAAATAACGATTATGACTATTTGGAACAATCGTGTTTATGCCGTAAGAAGAGAATACTTTGCATCAACAAATCCAAGAAATAATGACGGAGTAGCCAATGCAATAATAATAAAAACTTCTTATAAATTAATATCTACCGTTTTAATGAGTATTAAAAACTAAATACTATTTTAAAATCTGTACATACAACTACTGAAATAAGTATGGCATGCATTTAGTTTTCTAGAGCAACAATAACAATAACTCTAAAAGTTAATGTATTTCGATATGGTATATCCATAATTACGTTTTTAACAGACATATTTATGTCTGCTCTATTAATCTATACATTAAAAAAACATGAAATAAGCATGTGAATTATACATCCAAGACTAAAATGCAAGACATCAAGACCCGAACTTATGATTCACATTGAACACATCAATCAAATATAGGAACAAGTAGTCACAACCAAATTACAAAAGGTTTTAAGCATACTTTCCTCTTAGGAAAAACATAAAAGGAAAAAGAGCCATGAAACTCATCTTGATTTAGCAAAGCACAATGAACTAAAAGAACCACAAGTAAACTATATGTAATGTTTAAAAGCCGGTTTTCTAATCATTCAAGCTAAATAGTCACTTTGTTGTAATTGGTTTAGTCAAGTTCTTTATAACCAACCATGAATCTTAATGAACTTGCTTAGAAAGTATACTTATTGAACTTACTTACAGACATTAGATTCAATTTTTTGTATATTTTATGATCAAATTATGATCTGTACAAGATAACCTTAACATTATGTCAGATTTCAGTAACTTTTATATCTTATACCTTGTTCACCAACAATCATGGCCCCCTCGTCTAACCAAAAATCTTTCAATAACATTCTATCAAGTTCCTTTGGACAAATATAATTATCCAAATCATAACCCACAGTCAAAACCCTATATAATCATCAATCTACGCAAAAAATATTGATTCTATCTTTAAAACACTTTGGAGACTCGTGATCCTTTATTGTTAACGTATTTTGTTAAAGATGAGCTTATTTTGCATATTTTTTATATTTATATTTATTTTATTTCATGAGAACACAACGAATTACAACAACAAAACAAAAACAAATAAAAGAATCATTAAAACATAAAATTAGGTCTTACCATGAATTCGTCGAAACGAACACCACCACGAGTAAAACTCTACAATATGTCTATGAACATGATAGAATCATAATGATTAGATGATGATCATAGTTTCCGAAGATGATGAACTTAACAACAAAAAGAATGAATCCAAATGAACAAACCTGAATTGTAGAACTTAGTGTTACTTGATGTTGAATCAAAAACACACTATTACGCCTTAATTTCTTGGAGAACTCTTGAATATCACTAGATGATGATGGTGGTGGTCGATGTGGGCTGGGATTACAAGGAATATTAGTTATTGGCAACAATTTTACTTTCTTTGACGGTTCATTTTAAAGTAGATGTTCAGATTTAGAATTTCAAATATAAGATTAAACATGAATGGATGAATTCCGTAACATATGGAGTTACATCCTTTTTTTTTGTTTTCACTGAAGTACTGAATTGTATTATATATATTATTTCTAAATGTATTGGATTATGTTGGATATGTTGTGAAACTAGCCTAATAGCAACAATAACATGAGAAGAAAGATATAGGGAGAGAGGTTTATATTATTGATTGATTTTTACAAATAAGATACAAGGGGTATTAATAAGAGTATGAAATATAATCCTTTTATAACTCCAATAACCATTTGAATAACATGATAAGTATATCTCTAATTAAGTCTATCTATATAATTGTTGATAACCACAATAAATTATATATATAACACTCCCCCTTAGTTATCAACTTAATACGCTTGAAGATGCTGCCTCGTTAAAAACCTTGCTAAGAAACCCAGTGGGACAAAACCATAGCTAAAGAAAAAAGAGTGCAACGCATATTAACTCCCCCTGTTTTCATCAGCTATGTCGCCTCATTAAAAACCTTACCAAGAAAACCTAATGGGGCAAAACTTAGTAAAAGAAAAAGAGTGCAACTTGAATAATACTCCCCCTTATTTGTATATGCATCATTTAGTGATGAGTGTTGATCTTCAATGAAGTTGATGATTCATTGGTGATCCCAACTGTGTTATTGCTGAAGTTCATCAATGATGTATCATTTTCAATAAAAATTTAGTGCCTTAACTTTATAAACAAATACCACAAGATTCAAAATTATGTTACATTACCTGCATCTGCAATACTAACTAAATTTGTTTTGATGTGTTAGTAAATATAAACTTATATTTTCATACCTTGGAAATATTAAAATACTTGAATTAACATAGTTCATTGTCTATACATTGGATAGAATATAATTGTGTATAACTAAAATAAACAATTATATACCAATTGCAATGAACTACGAACTTCTAGATTAAAATTATTATTTTTATTTATTTGATAAAAGATGATAACTGAAAAACATTTTAACATATTTAAAATGATAAGTTTAATCCATATTAAATATTTCAACATCTTATTGATTTAGTTTGATTGACTGATAAAACGCAAACATTATTTTAACATCTCAAATCATAAATTTGTAACTTCATCTTTCATTTCAAATTATTCCTTTAATAATTTAACCTCCTTTAATCCATTGAAAATATACAATCATATAGCATCATATCATATGATACTTATGCACCTCATGTTGTTCTTTTCATAAAAGCACATGGACAAACTACATCAATTAATACTTATCTTTTTGAGATAATCGTCGAGTCGATTATATCACACTAACATCGACTACTATCAATCCATATTCATAACATATTTCTTGAAGTTTTGATGTCAATACTTTCAGTCTTTACGATGATTCACAAACGTCATTTGGTATTAACTAATTACTTATGTGCATACAATCATCAAGAATTTTGACACATAAACTTTTCACCTTTAACACATGATATTTGTATCATATGTAAAGGTTTCATCAAATAAACTTCCAACATAAATGTCACATCATTCTTGTATGTAGATTCATTGAGATTCCATCATTAACAGATAATATTTCTTTTGTGTGTGTTTAATGGTGCACAAGATTTACATCTTTAAAAGGTTTTCAATTACCTTTTAAAGACTCAACTGCTTTTGAAAACTCATGAAGAGTTCAAGTTATATTCAATACAATAACATATATAATAAACATAATGCGTTCGGATCCGAATAATAATAGTGTTCTCGAGAACTCACTTTAGATGATTATAGCAATTAATCATTCATGGAGTTTAATGCAAGTTTCAATGTCGAGTGAATCATAACATTCATATTATGCATATCAAATCTCTCTTTGTACTACCAGACTAATGGAGTGTTGGTTCGTTATTACATCCACCAGGAGAATGTGTCTCCTCATAATATATTATTTGTCTTTGCGAAACTCCTTGTACCACCAATTTTCCTCAAATAATTCATTCGCAAAAAAGACCTTATTTATAACCAACATATTAGAGAACTCAACTCCACCTTATTTGTGTATGTTCATTTTTTTCAATCATTATACATTTCTATTTAAACGCAAATTTTCGTTCTTGATACTCATCATTTTTTATTATTTCAAGCGCTGCATATACAGTATTATCGACGTCGATTTTATTTCGATTCAATGTATTGTAGACGTAATATATTTATTGAGATCTCTTTATTTTCATGTATTTGATGTTCATCCAGAACCATCATGTCTATTGTCTCTGTGGGAGACCTTTATATCATACCTTGACTTGACGATCTTTATACTTGCTCCCTTTTCGAGAAATTTTTTTTCATAGAATCGACTAGTCTACCACAATTCAGACGTGCCATAGACTCATTACCTATATAAATTTTAATTGGAGCATTAGTAGTTGGTATATGTGACATAGTCCTCTTTACATGTTAATGACTATGTATGGTAATTGATTCACTAATGAATTATCTTTCGAACACTTGGTTCGTATCTATTTGTTTGAGGATCAAGCTAATATACTGATAATTCATTACAACTTTTCACGATTCAACTACTTTTTATCTCCCCCTAATGTTGGAAATATTGATTAATCAAAATGCATAACCCATAAATTAATCCATGGAAAAACTTATTGGCAATGACTCTATATTTTAATTATAGATATTATGCATGCCCATGATATATTCCCAACTTTCATTAAACTCTCATCTTTATGCGTTGTGGTGGAACAATTACAATATATACCACACAAACAAAAGACAATTTAGATGAGATCTATATGTTTTTGACCAAAACCCAACTTTAATAGGGAGAAAGTTTGACAACTTCTTGGCTTGATATGAATTAGTGTTTTTGTATGTAAAATAACATGTTCACAAACATGAACATATGCTCTTATGATCATTGGCTTTGCAATCAATTGATTGTTCTTCTCAACAAAAGCAATTTGTGCATTAATTTAAGCAATATGAAGTTCAACACTTATTTCAATAATCATCAATATCTTGTGAATTAATGTCATCATTTCTACCAAAAATAATATCACAATCTGGAATAATATGCTTGCTACATCATTAGCTAAGCCATAAACATACAACTTCAAGTTGTGAATTTGATAATCATTTAGACGATGCATCGATTTAAACACTAAATGGTATCTATAAGAGGATATATTGTAACACCCGATTATTTGTTTATTTTGAAGCCGACGAAAGAAGAAAAGAAATAAAGTCCAAAGTCGAGGGACCAAACTCGCCAACGAAAGAAAGTCAGGTGAGTGGGAATATATAAGGGAGAGGGCAGCCCTTACCCTCTCCCCACACACTCACAAATCAGCCAAAGAAAGAGAGGAGAAGAGAGAAAGGAAGAAAAGAGGAAAAGTGTTGGTTCGGGTAACCAAAATCGTCGAGAAGCGAGTTAAATCGAAGCTCTACTCGTCGTGGTCGTTTGTGTGAGTTCTAGGACCCCTCTTTTAAACATTTTTGAATGATTTTGGGGCTGGAACACATCTGAAATCGGGTTTTTGAGTGTGTGTATGTTTGACCCGTTTGTGTATGTGTATGTATGTGTATGATGCGTTTGAGTCTTGATTGTGAGATTGTGTGTGCTTGAATGGTGTTGTGGTATGCATCCCTAAGGTTTAGGATGGT